>JANQBM010126032.1:0-25534 GCA_025594535.1 Erythroxylum domingense | reverse complement strand
TTTAGGTATATATATGTATGTACATGCACTTCACAAGCCCTATAAATTCTCATAAATTCTATCAACTTGTATTGAAACATATCCTATAACAACTCAGCCTCCTAAATTGTGTGAAACAACCCAATTGCTGCAAAGCACGTATGGAACTATATTTCTTTCCATATACATCCCCTTAATTTCTGACCTGATATACTCATATTTAGATCAACATCTATTAACATAAATTGTGTCTTTGCTTCTAGGCATTGCAACGGATTCTCTTTTGCTTAAAACAAAGCCTTGTAATTAAAGTTATGGGCTAAAAACCAAAGGAAGGTTAGATTAGTCTAGGACAGATTTCATATCTCATTCTTAGCCTTTTTATCACCTCAAAACACCACTTTTGGGCCTCTAGTTTTAAAGAGGAATTATGGCACAAGGTGTTGTCTTGACTATGAGCTTTTTAGTAGCCTTACATATGTTCATATAAAGCTCCAGTGGTTAAGTTGACAATTCTATAGAAATAAGTTTTACTTTGAAAAAATGTTGCTAGTCCAAAAAAGATCAAATAGCTACGATTCTAGGCTTCCTGAAAATATTGAGATTTCCTCTAAATATTCTCTAAAGACCACATTTAGATTTAGACTCTCCATCTATGCTAAAAACTTCAAAACATCCCAAGAGGTCAATTAAAGAAGATGCTGGAAATTCTCAGATAAAAATGTATTTCATCAATTGTTTCGCCATAATGTCTACATAAAAATAGTTATAAATGAGAATAATAAGACATTCAACATCCTTAATACACTAAATGTAAGTATAATAAAGATATGGAATTATGCATTTATCAAATTTCTTAGTCACTAAATTTTTTTAAGGGTGATAACTTTACTCTTTGTTTTTTATAGGTTAACATGTTATGTTACTCCATTTAAAGCTTATTTGGATTTAGAATAGCCACATCCTTATGTGACAACATATTACTTGTAAATTCCCTCACCATACTATTCTTTGGGTTATTTGTATACATGTTTTATAAAGCTATACAATCCACTCATTTCATGGTTTCTTATCAATGCCTTGGATGTTGTTTGTGAATTTGGTAACCCCTACATGTTTATAATTTAATATATTCTCCATGAGTTACCTAGTAACATACTACAATTGCTTGCATATGTATTTAAAATAATATGCTCTCTATCCTTTTGGACTGCCTCATCTTTCAATGCAATTTTAGTCTTTTAACTCACTTGCAATATCTAGAATTCCTTTCATCCTATAGTTTGTAGATGAAGGTATCAAATGCAATCAAAACTATTACAAGATAGGAATCATTCGAGCACTTGTAGGAATTCATCTTTAGTCCAATATTAGTGGCATATGTCTTTGATTATACTACAAATCCCATTGGAGAATCTGCATGTGAACAATATGTGCATCATTGTTTTTACTTCCCTTTGCGTAGTAGAAAAATATTAGACATGATTAAGAACCATAGTCTATATATGGTGTTTAGTCTCCTTTTGGCTACCAATCATATGTGGAAGGAAATTTTAGGAAGTAGACACCTAACCAACAACATTATATTCCAAGATTATATATCTGCTCTAATTCTTAGTATATCCCTATAGGAACGGTCAGTAAACTGATAAGAACTTATACCAATCCATACATACTCATTTTTTATATATTTGGAATGGGGTTGTTGGAAGGAAGGATTTATACTGCTACACTCAAACCAATCCAATGATTACCTCTCACCCATATTTCCACTTTAGCATCACTTTAAATAACATTAATCAAAGATTTATATTGTTTATTTTTTAATAAGATCTTGACAAACTCCTTCTGTAATAAAAAACAAAGTTTGTTTTCCTATCCTCAATCTTGCACTTTATGTACTCTTCCGTAAAGGTCCTTAGATTTAGTAATTGTTTGATATTCCAAGAATATGATTAATCCCTTTATCATGTAAGTGCGTATCCATTTAATCCAAAGGGCTTCTCTATTTCCTATAAACATCGAAAGAAGCTTCCCAATAAAACTTTATTAGGCAATCTAAAGGAAAAAAATTTGTAAACCATCTTTGAATAATGGAGAGCAAACCTTATTCTGATTAATCTTTGATGGATATATCCCATCCTTTTCACTAACCAATAGAAATCTTTGAATTCCCTCTCTATAAACTTAATTACTTATTTGGCTAAGAAGAAGTGAGATGACCAGAAGACTTGCAAGGATCTAATGACTAATTTTATTAATTGTATCCTTCTAAGATGTGATAACTTCTTATTGTACCAAAAATTCAAATCTTTTTAGATTTTTTTAATTATAAGGATGCATTTTGAGTATTGTAAGGGGATGTGTGATTCTCAATATACTAATATGAGAAAGCTTTTATGAGATAAGCATTACATTATTTCACATAACTATATGACACTTCTCTCTATTCCAGACTAGCCCTGATAATTCACTAATTACATATTGGGAAGGCACGAGAATACTCATATAAACTTGATCAACTATAGATAGCATGAATAGATCATCTTAAAATGAAAGACAAATTATTTTGGTTAAGTTCCTTGCACCTACTATGATATCTAAAATTTTAGTTCATTGCTGGTGTCATATCTAATTAGCTTTGTGAGGACCTCCATACAAAGTAAGAATAGGTAAAGCGAGATTTGATCCCCTTATCCCAATGTTCTCTTACCTTTAAGAAACTGTGTTGGTTCTCCATTAATAAGGACTAAGAAAGAAATAGAAGTAACGAACAATATATTTCATGGATTAAATTTATTAGAGAAATTAAAGGCATTAAGTACATGGTCTAAAAACTCCCAACTAACTAAATCATAGGCTTTATTGAAATCAATCTTAATAGCACAGTTCTTTCAACCATTCCTCCTAAAGTAACCTTTTATAGGTTCTTGACATAATAACATGTTATCTTTATTTGTTTTCCTTCTTATAAGGCACATTGGGTTTGGTTAATAATGTTCTTTAATGCCTTTCTCAATCTTTTAGCCTATATTCTAATATGATCTTATAGATAAAGTTATAACAGACTATTAGTCTAAAATCACTAAAAGAGATTGGGTTACTTACCTTAGCGACGAGTCATTAAGAGGTCTTATTAATTTTAGATATCATATTGCACTTCCCAAATATCTCCATGATTTCTTTTGTCATAAGGAATCTAATTTAAGACCATGTATTCTAGAAAAAAGAAGCATTTGGCCCATCAAAGTCATAGGAATTTTAAGGATTCATCTTATACATAACTTATTCAATCTCTCTAAGGGTCATTAGGGTTATTAATTCACTAATTTCTCCAATGGAAAAACTAATGTATGATGAAAGACCTCAATACTTAAGGAGAGGAATTGTTTACTATTATAGTAATGAGAGAGCCTTTGAAGAAACAAAAGGCCTCATATTTGAGATCTTATTGAGAGGAGATTGTGTTCCTATCACCATTAATCAAGGAGCAAATCCTATTGTGATTCTTTCTTTATATGATGGTGTTATATAATAATTGATGTTTTTGTCCCCCTCTTAGAGTTAATTTAACCTTGCTCTAAGTTTAAGTATAAAGTAATGTCTCCTATTGGCTATTAAGTAAGAGCTTAAGGCGTTCTTCTCCTCACGGAACTAAGTGGATTTGATAGGGTGCTTATAAACTTCCTTTTGTGTTTATCTCAATTTCTCATTAACATTAGTGGCATTTTGTGATGTATTGTATCCCCTCAAATCTTTGAGCTTTTTAAAACTCTTCTTTAATTCCAACTTCTTTATGCATACGTAAATATTTCGTTAAGTCCCTTCTCTATAACTTAGCTAAAATTGACTTCTTTAACTAGATAATTATTATACCTATAATGGGAACACCTTTTGGGATTGGTAAATAGATCTTAGACTATAATATAGGAATGATTTGAGATTTTAGGGCTAAAAAATGATGTTTTGCTTTAAGAAAATATTATTAACCATTCATTCTGAAAATTGATCTATCCAATTTCTTCATAATGTGCCACCAATCAACTTATCTATTACTCCAAGTGTAAAAGAGTGCCACCTATCAACTTATTTGTTACTCTAAGTATAGTAAAGCCCCTCAGACTTAAGGTTTGTTACTTCTATTCCAATAAAACATTTCCTTAGTTCATCATTGAAATTCCTCAAGTAACGCTACTTTTAAGGCAAAAAAAATTCAATTGAAGTTTCTCAAGATCACCTAAGGGGTGTTAACTTGATGATTTATATTTTGCAGATCATACTATAGTGCACTCCTATGGAACCTATAATTTGATCCATATACAATAGTGGCAACAATTATAGTGTTTTCTAGTAAAAACTTAGCTTCAGTGTGAATGTATTGCTTATTTGATTTATTGAAATCAACTTTTTCATTCCTTAAATACATAACAAGATGATGTGACCATAATATTGATAATAGTGGTTAGATACAAACTACTAATGATTCCCTACCAACTTTAGAATTTGTAACTTTTCACTGCTAAGTTTTGTACTTAACATGCCTATAATACTAGGCTTATTCTCCAAAATGAATCCTTTTAAGGGATTGTTATTTACTAGAGCAGTTATTACCTTTAACATTCCATGAAATTAATGACATTTAGGGACTCTTCATTATTACTTCTTTTCCTTTCTCTTCCTTTTATAACATTAGATTAATAACTAACATCTAATTTTCTACCTTATTAGCTACCACACTTAATTATCTTATAAGTTTAGATTTATACTTCTCGAGAGAATTTACTCTATTGGTACAATTATGGTTCGTATTAATAATTGGAGCACTTCAAGTTGGATACTCATAACATCCATTTTTTCAACCTCATCCAAATATATTAGCTCATTTTGAGTCACCTTTAATGAATTTTCTACCAGTCTCTTGCCACTTCTTTCCTTAGAATTTTAATGTAGACTTTTAATAACATATAATTCTTATGGAGTCTTTAATGAGTATATCTCCTTTATTAAGCCTAACTAAAGGAACGATATCAAGCAACTCGTTATCTAGACCAATATTAACATATAGTCTCAAATAACTAATTCTCCTCTTAGTGGTTGTCATTTCAACCATACACACTAGTTTCCCCACATAGCTAGCTAGAATGCTCAACCATTTGGTGGACTAACACTCTAAGGAGACACCTTGTAAATTAATCCATAATGGAACACTCTCATATAGTTTCTAAGTTTAGAGAAAAAAAATGGAATGCTTGGAATATACTATGGTCCTATTTAGAGGTTTCTGTTAGCCCTAACTATCATGACCTGGAACCATATCGAGCACATAACAACTGCCGCATACCCGGGCTAAGGATACTCACGGTACCCTTGACCAGACTATGCAAGGCTAACTGAATATCTTTAAAAACATTTGGACAACATAATGACTATATTTTGAAAATCCCAAAACTTAATTAAAACATCTGTAAATCAGTTTTAAACGCACTTCTATATTCACATTAAAACTCTACCGCAACTTCTAGAATCCACTCAAGAGCAATCTCAATGACAATACAAAAACTTCATACATAAGGTCATTTACAAACCATAAGATAGTCAAGAGTTAATTTACAAAATTATAAAGCATATTAACATAATCATGAGCCACTATAAAATAAAAGTATAAAACAAAGGCTATCCACGTGCTGTAATGCTCCAAAAATGTCAAAGACCGCACAAACTACTTGGAGCTTCAAGCTCACCAAATTAACCTGCATGGTTGGAAAGTGGAGGGGGTAAGTACATTATGTACTCAGTGAGCAAGAAAAAACATATATCGCAAACAGAACGTGGTGCACATCAAGACGATTTAAATAACCTAAGGACGGTTTTACGCACCTAACATGCATATAACCACCAATGAAGTGAATATACATGACATAGAAACACATAGGCCTAGTTTATGACTTATCCTATACTGGTTAGGAACCACATAGGCCTAGCCTATTAATCACTCATTCAGTGAACATAGGTTCCAGTTCTAATACATAAGAGTAGAAAAGCATCACATGTAAAATCAAATCTCGTCAGGAAGCCAAATCTCATAATAGGCCAAAATAGTTATATGTGTCGCCATTAGTCGGTCAAACTAATGTGCACACCCAACGATTCCGGATGTTGGCTCGACTTTCATCTGTAGTGAGTCTAGACTGCAATTGACAAGAGTGTCATGACCCTAGGTGATGACCTCATCGGTGACCAGACCTCTAGGTGTGCAATCACCCATAAGTCCCGTAGAAAGGTGTCGATACAAGGACTCAACTTTTATGTATGAACGTTAAAGGTACGAGGGTTGCTTAGTCTGTTATGCCTAACACATGAATGGCCAATCATTACCTCATCAATGACAAAAACATCATATACAAATATTTAATAATAAAATCAAGTAAGGTACCATACCTTTATTTATCGGTCCAACTGATAAAATAAAACCTTACCATAACTCTAAGCCAAAAGAGAACACATACACATAACATACATGACTCGGTTATGCATATATAAGTTCCAAAATATTATTTCATGCAGTAAAAGTCATCTTTTGCACTCCAAGCGCAAAGTTGTTCAAAAATGTAGTTTCAGAAAATAAAATATTGTCCTTTTCACTTCAATTTTAGGTTTGTTGAAAACAATATCATTCCTCAAAATATGTAATAAAAACATTAGTTTCACTCCAAGTGGAAAGAGTTATTCGAAATAATGTCGTTTATTAAATGCATAACTAGCATCTTTTTGAGATTCAATTCTATTATGCATTACCTAGGTTCAAAATTTACATACGAACCATTTTGCATGTCTTGGGTTGTCCTAGGCCTATTTGAGAGATATGTTTTTCCCAACTCATATAAAAAAAGGTGTACACTCCTTTGACTGCAACAATCCTCGATATGAGTTCCTTGATCCGCAGAGCCTTTATACATGCAATATACAATGTATTTACTACTCAAACATGTATCTCATATTTATAAACCATCATATAACTGTATAAAACACAATATCACTTTTTTTTAAGCTATAGGATTTGGCCATTAAGCTTTTCATATGATTACTTCCCCTGTTATTTGAATACACTTTCTTTTACAATTTCCAAGGCATTTAATGCCTTTGATCCAATACTTACACATTTCAAAGCATAATTAAGCACATTTTTATCCAAGCACATTAGGTCACTACTCATCAATCTATGCAAAAATTTAAGTTTACTCTAAGTAAACATGAAAACCTCTTTCTAATGCACACCATTACAATCCTTAAATCCTAAGCCAAGTTCACTTAGGCATTTTATCAAACACCTAATGTGCATAACTTTGAAGTCATATTTTTAAGACTTTATCATAGTAATTCATGCTCCTATCTTGTTATATAACAAGCACTTCCAAACAATAGCACATTTCACCACTCTATTAAATCCAGTTCCCTTCATTTAAACCATCAATTTCAAAAGATATTCAAAATTTTACAAACTTTCACCAAAGAGAGGTTATCTCGGTTTTGGCTTAAGGAGACTTCTCTATGAATCATTTCATTCATCTGAACCATATTTCATGCATATATAAGCATGGATTACAACATATCTTATCACATAAACTTTCCTTTGGTGATATCTTAAAATCCTTTGAGAATTTTTCAAATCTAATGATAGGTTTGAGTTCCTTAATCCCAAATTAACTTAGAACGCCTTGGTTTGGGTTAGAGAATCAAAAAAATTTAACAGTGGGATGCACGGCCACACAAGGAAGAAGGGTCTAGAATGTTGACTCTTCTTTGACCAAATATGGTGAAATTACCTTTCTACCCTTAACTTATGTGAAATTACCATTATATCCTCCAAACTTTTCATAAATTTGTAATTAAGCCCAAAATTTGGGAAATATCAAAACTTTTATTTTCATTTTGATCCCCGAACTTTTGAAAATTATAATTAAGCCCCTTAACTTTATAAAATTACATCTGGTCCTCTAGGAATTGAAAATTTACTTTTAAATCCCTTATGTACATCAACTTTTCTAATTAAGCTTTCTAAGTACCCAATAAGTCTATTAATGATGTTTAATCACCTCTAAGGCATTAGAACACAATCAACTTGACCACTATGGCCATATCTATCCAATGGACTCGATTTTACACACTTAGAAGCTTATATGTCAGAAATCTCCAAGATTTCACATGGTGATGAACTTTAAGTTCTTATAAGGGCATATAATATTATATATCACTGGCATATATACTGAAAGGGTTCAAATACATTTTTGAACTCATATACAACCATGTATATATCAATATACAGTAGTATCACCAAGTAAAGACTAATACAAAAAGGGCTCAAAGAGTTCGGCATTATACGTCCTTCCCCTAAAAGAGTTTCATCCTAGAAACTCCTAAGTTGAGGATACAAATAAATAGGGGTACTGACGTCCCATAACATCCTCAGGCTCCCATGTCATCTCCTTGACCTTGTCCCTCTTCCAAAGAACTTTGACCGTGGGAACTTCCTTACTACGCAACCTTTTTATGTGCCAATCCAAAATCTAGACTGGTTTCACCTCAAAACTAAGGTCTTCTCTTAGCTCCACTAGAGGTGTCTCTAAAACATGAGACGGGTCTGGTATATACTTCTTAAGCATCAAGACATGGAACACATTATGGATCCTATCCAAATCCGGTGGCAATTCCAAACGATGCGTCACAGTCCCGACGTGCTCCAGGATATGAAAAGGTCTGAAATATCGAGGGTTCAGCTTCCCTTGGCTCTGAAATTGGATAATACCTTCCTATGGTGATATCCGAAGGAAAACCATATCACTAACTGCAAACTCTAATGGTAGTCACCTTTTATCCGTACAATTTTTTTAATGATCTCTGGAAGCTTTCATTTTCTTCGGATGACTTTTACTTTACGAGTGGTAATTTCTATCAATACAGCTCCTTCAACTTTGGTTGTACCAACCTCATCCCAACATAAAGTTGTCCTACACTTTCTCCCATAAAGTGCTTCATATGGTGACATATCGATACTTATCTGATAACTATTGTTATAAGCAAATTCTATCAAAGGTAAGTGTCGGTCCCAGCCTTGGAACTCCATCACATATGTTCTCAGCATATCCTCTAATGTTTGAATGGTCCTCTCCGAATGACCATCTGTCTGGGGGTGAAAGGCAATACTAAACTTCAGTTTAGTTCCCAAAGATTCCTAAACTTTTGGCCAAAATTAGGAGATGAATCTCAGATCCCTATTCAATATTATAGAAACTAGCACCCTGTGCAACTTCACAATCTTATCGATATACAGCTTTGTCAACCCCTCCAACGAGTAGATTATGTGGATAGGCAAAAAATGAACGGACTTCGTCAATCTATCCACTATAACCTAAATAGCATCGTGAGCCTTCGATGTACGAGGTAGTCTAACTACAAAATCCATTGTCACATGCTCCCCCTTTCATTCTGGAATAGGCAAAGATTGTAACATACCTACTAGCTTATGATGCTCTGCCTTTATCTGTTGACAAGGAAGGCATCTGGCTACAAATTTCGCTATCACTCTCTTCATCCCTAGCCACTAATAACTCTCTCTAAGAGTTTGATACATCTTGGTGCTACCAGGATGCAAAGCATAAGCCAAAATGTGAGCCTCTTCTAAGACAACTCGCCGAAGACCTTAGTTATTTGGCATACAGACTCTATCTTTGAAGACTAAGAACCTGTCTTCTCTAAATTAGAACCCCTCCTTGAATGGCAATTTCTCCCGAATGACCTTTAACTCAGGATTGTTAGCTTGTGATCTCCTAATCTCATCAAATAGTGTTGGTCGAACTTTAAACTGTGCTAGTAGTGTTTCGTCATCCTTAGTTGTTGAGAGTCTAACCCCAAGCCTCCGTGAGTCATAGAAGGATTTTTCCTGACAGTTACTACCGAACAGGACTTACGAATTAATGCATCGGTTACCATATTTTCTTTTCCTGGTTAATAGTCAATCACTAAGTCAATCTCCTTCTTAATCAACTCCAACCATCTCCTTTGTTTGAGGTTTAGCTCCTTCTGTATCATTAGTCACTTCAGACTCTTGTGGTCGGTGTATATATGGCAAGTCTCCTTATAAAGATAGTGTCTCTAAATCTTGAGTGCGAACACCACCACTTTGAGCTCCAAATCATGAGTAGGATAATTTAGCTCGTGTTTCTTCAGCTATTTAGAAGCATATGTGATAATTCGCCCGGCCTGCATAAGTACACAGCCAAGTCCCTGACGACTAGCATTACTGTACACCTCATACCCAACCCCTTGGGTACGTAGAGTTAGCACTGGTATAGAAGTCAATCGTCTCTTCAGTTCCTGAAAACTCGTCTCACATTTGTCATCCTAATGAAATTTTACCCCCTTTTGGGCAAGCCTCGACAAAAGGGCTATAAGTACTAAGAAACCCTCAACAAATCTTCGATAATAACTAGCTAACCCCAAAAAGTTACAGACTTCTGTCACATTTTTAGGCTGTCCCCACTCAAGTATAGCTTCCACTTTCTTTTGAGTCCACAAACATACCTTCTCCTGATACCACATGCCAAAGGAATCCTATCTCCTTTAGCTAAAATCCACATGTTGAAAACTTCGCATACAACTGTCTTTTGTAAAGTATTTATAGTACAATCTGGAGATGTCTAACATGCACCTCCCCATCCTTAGAATAAATCAGAAGGTCATCAATGAAGATTATGACAAACTGATCTAAATAAGGATGGAATACCCTGTTTGTAAGATCCATAAATGTTGCAGGTGCATTTGTCAATCTGAACAGCATCACCAAAAATTCATAGTATCTATAGCTCCTCCAGAAAGCAGTCTTGTGTACATCACTTTAATCAATCTTCAATTGATGGTACCCAGACCTCAGATCTATCTTTGAGAATACTGTAGCTCCTCTCAACTGATCAAACAAGTCCTTGACCCTGGGGAGTGGATATTTATTCTTGATGGTAACCCTATATAACTGCTGATAATCAACACATAAGCAGAGGGTCCCATCCTTCTTCTTAACAAACAATAATAGTGCTCCCCACGGTGAATGACTTAGTCTGATGAAGCCTTTGTCCAATAACTCTTCCAACTGAACCTTTAACTCTTTAAATTCAGCTGGTGTCGTGCGATACGGTAGTAAAGATATCGGTATTGTCCCCAGGACTAATTCAATCGTAAAATCAAACTCCTAATCATGTGGCATCTAGGTAACTCCTCCGGAAAGACATCAGGGAACTCACATACAATAGGAACATCTCCAAGTTTAACCCTTTGTGCTGAAGTATCAATCACATGTGCGAGGTATGTCTGGCATCTCCGATGAATTAACCTCTTAACCTTGACCACCGATATCAAACAACCCAGGAGCCTCTGTCGGTCACAAATAAATTTAATCGAGACTCTACCCTGAACGTCAAACTCTACCTCTTTCTTAAAACAATCAACCCTAGCATGATACCTCTCTAACCAGTCAATCCCCAATATCACCTCAAAATCTTAGAGATCGAGGGGAATAAGATCTGCCTCTAACACAGCATCACCAACCTTTATCTCATAGGTTGTATATGCTTCATCACAAGCCACTTGCTCTTTAATAGGAGTGACTATAATAAGAGGGGGATCTAATGGCTTCAGGGGACGACTAATGTCCTCGGTGAAAGTCATATTGACAAAAGACCTTTACACGCTAGTGTCGATCAAAACTTTAGCGTTTTTATCGAGAACACACATAACACCTTATAACACTACGCGTTAGTAACTCATACTATTTATGAGTTTACTAGTACTACACAGAACATGCATCACAATATAACAATACGACAACATAAAAATGTTCATCCTGAAAATACTTGTAATCATGTTTGGATTGGCTCGAATGTCCTTCTTCGTCATTGCATAAACACGTGTTTGAGCTCACAAAGCAGAATGCTGCTGACCTACTAGAGGTATACTATTGCCCACACCAGTCCTCTGTATGGATCCAAAAGACTAAACACCTACCTTGGAAGTCTCCCCTCGGTGTTTCATTGGTTGTACCGAGCTATCTCCCTCTCGAGTTGAAGTCCAAACTAGCTGTGAACAATCTCTCTTAAAGTGCCTTATCTCTCGACACTAAAAAAACTTTCTCGGCTCCATACACTTGCCTAAATGTACCTTTCTACAGTTTCTACATTGTTCGGATTGAGATGGTCGAGCTCAAGAAGCGAAGCTGGTAGTAGAGGCAATGCTTTGACTTTCTGATCGTGGTGACCGTAAAATGACAGCTAATGATGCAACGTTTCCAATACTACCCAGAGTCGAACTACCACTACTCCTTTTGGGCTGTTGACTGGAGGGACCTCCTCCCTTCCTTTTCTGGTTCTTTTCCTCCCACTGTCTCCCGCACTCTTTCTCCAACCTCTTGACTCTCTTGACTGACTGTACCATCTCCTTGAATGTGGTGGTGGGGGTAACCGTTATCCTTTCTTGGATAGCCAAATGCAATCTAGTTTTAAACCGAACAAATAGATTTTCTTCATCTACTACATATTCCAGGATATAGGTGGCAAGCTCTCTCAAATCTGTCTCAAACTCGTGCACCAACTTATTCCCCTGTGTTAGTGCAAAGAAGGCAGCCTTCTTCTGATCTCTATCAAATTTGGTATAATATTGTTTGTTGAATTCGTTGATAAAATGCACTAAGAAAATCTGATTACGGTAGCATCCCTGGACATTTTCCCACCAGACTCTAGCATCACCCTCTAACAATCAGACAACTACCTTCAACTTCATCTCACCAGACAGTTCTATATCATAGAATGTCTCTGCGGTCTGTCTTATCCACGTTTTGGCCTCGGTAACATCACTGTGTCCATAAAAGGTACCACACCTGAGGTTCCTTACTTCCTTAATATACCTCGAGATTTCAAGCATTGGATGTTGCTTTGATGCAGGACTAGGTATCACTACTAGCTATTGAGGTGACGGTACTTATGGTGGCATCTATGGCGTTCCAGCCCCAAGCTGCTGCTGCACATTGTACTCTACCACCATGTCATCACCTACTGCAAAGCCTTCCTCGGCACTGGTGGCAAACCCAGTTGTGTTACCTTCAACGGTGCTTCAATGTGAGACTGTTTATGAGTCAAAGAGTTAGCAACCGTTGGTTCTGTGACTGTTTCAACACTGTGTTTCTCTAGCTTGGGTTGCAAAGGTCCAACCCTATGATGACTTCCCCTTCCTCATCCAACCATGCTATCACTATTAAATCAAAGAAAAAAAGACGTTATTTAATAAAATAGATCAGAATAAGCCTAGCTTATCCGATATCCCTTATACCCTAAGGAATGTCGACAAATACTCTTACCGAGGTTGAAATCATCCGATCATTAAGAATGTCAACTTAACAATCCGAGACTCAACTTCTCGATCAAAGATTGTCGACACCCAGACTCAACTCCTAATTCTCATGAATCTTTTGAAAATAGTAATAACACTTTTGAAAACGTAAAAACCTTGCTTTGATACCAATTTAATTGTCACAACCTGGCTTAGGATACTTACGGTATCCTTAACCTGGCTATGTAAGGCTAACTGAATATCTTTAAAAACATTTGGACAACACAACGGTTGTATTTTGAAAATCCCAAAACTTAATTAAAACACCTATAAATCAATTTTAAACGCACTTTTATTTTCACATTAAAACTCTATCGCAACTTTTGGACTTTTAAGTCCACTTAAAAGCAATCTCAATGACAATACAAAAGGTTCATACATAAGGTCATTTACAAACCATAATTATAATTTACAAAATTATAAAGCATATCAACGTAATCATAAGCCACTATATAATAAAAGTACAAAATAGAGGCTACTCACATGCAGTAATTCCCCAAAAATATCAAAAGACCACACGAACTACTGAAACCTTCAAGCTCATTAAATTAACCTACATGGTTGGAAAATAGAGTGGGTGAGTACACTATATACTCAGCGAGCCGGAAAAAAAATGCAAACAGAACTTAGTACAAATCAAGATAGTCTAAATAACCTAAAGATGGTTTTATGCTTCTAACATGCATATAACCACCTACGAAGTGAATATACATAGCATAGAAACATATAGGCCTACTCTATGACTTATCCCATATTGGTTATGAACCACATAGGTATAGCCTATTAATCACTCATTTAGTGAACATAGGTTCCAGTTCCAGTACACAAGAGTAGAAAAGCATCACATGTAAAATCAAATCTCGTCAGGAAGCCAAATCGCATAATAGGCCAAAATAGTTATATGTGTCCCCACTAGTCGGCGAAACTAGTGTGCACACCCACCGATTCCTAGTGTTGACTCGACTTTCATCTGTATTGAGCCCAGACTATGGTTGATAAGAGCGTCATAACCTTAGGTGATGATCTCACCAATGACCAAACCTCTAGGTGTGCATTCACCCACAAGTCCCGTAGAAAGGTGTTAATACGAGGACTCGACTTTTATGTATCAGTGTTAAGGGTGTAGAGATCGCTTAATCTGTTGTGCCTAGCACATGAGTGGCCCATTGTTACCTCACCAATCACAAAAAAATCATAAATAAATATTTAATACTAAAATCAAGTAAGGTACTATGCCTTTATTTATCAGTCCAATCGATAAAATGGAACTTTGCCATGACTCTAAGTCAAAAGTGAACACATACACATAGCATACATGACTTGGTTGTACACATATAAGTTCTAAAACATTATTTCATGCAATAAAAGTCATCTTTTGCACTCTAAGTGCAAAGTTGTTAGAAAATGTAGTTTCAGAAAATAAAATATTGTCCTTTGCACTTCAAGTGCAGGTTTGATGAAAACAATACCATTCCTCAAAATACGTAATAAAAACATCAGTTTCATTTTAGGTGCAAAGAGTTATTCAAAACAATGTCGTTTATTAAATACATAAGAATTCTAGCATCTATTTAAGATTCAATTCTACTATGCATTACCTAGGTTCGAAATTCACATACAAGTCATTTTGCAAGTCTTGGGTTGTCCTAGTCCCATTTGAGAGATATGTTTTTCCCAACTCACATCAAAAGAAGGTGTACACTCCCTTGGCTTGAAGAATCCTTGGTACGAGTTCCTTGATCCATAGCTCTCGAGCCTTTATACATACAATATATAATGTATTTACTACTAAAACATGTATCTCATATTTATACATGATCATATAACTGTATAAAACACAATATCATTATTTTTAAGCTATAAAATTCGGCCATTAAGCTCTCATATGATTACTTCCTTTATTATTCACATACACTTTCTTTTTCATTTTTCAAGGTATTTAATGCCTTTGATCCAATACTTAAACATTTCAAAGAATAATTAAACAAATTTTTATCCAAGCAAATTAGGTCCCCACTCATCAATCTATGCAAAAATTCAAGTTTACTCTAAGTAAACATGAAACCTCTTTCCAATACACACCATTACAATTCTTAAATCCTAAGCCAAGTTCACTTAGGCATTTTATCAAATACCTAATGTGCATAACTTTCAAGTCATATTTTCAAGACTTTATCATAGTAATTCATGCTCCTATCTTATTATATAACAAACACTTCCAAACAACAGCACATTTCACCATTTCATTAAATCCAATTAATTCCCTTCATTTAAACTATTAATTTCAAAAGATATTCAAAATTTTTCAAACTTTCACCCAAGAGAGGGTATCTCGATTTTGGCTTAAGGAGACTTCTCTATGACTCATTTCATTCATCTAAACCATATTTCATGCATATACAAGCATGGAGAACAATATATCTTAACACCAAACTCAAAATCATAATGTAGAGAGAGATGAGACAAAATTTACCTAAACTTTCCTTTAGTGATATCTTAAAATCCTTTGAGAATTTCTCAAATCTAATGATATATTTAAGTTTCTTGATCCCAAATTAACTTAGAACACCTTGGTTTGGGTTGCAAAATAAAAAAAATGGTGGAAATTTGGTGGAGGTCGTATGTTGTTCTTCTCCTCCTCTCTTTTCCTTTCTTCTCCTTTCTTTTAATTAAAAACAAAGTGTTTTTAATATTTAATGGTGGGATGCACAGCCACACAAGGAAGAAGGGTCTAGAATGTTTACTCTTCTTTGACCAAACATGGTGAAATTACCTTTTTGCCCTTAGCTTATGTGAAATTACCATTATACCCTTCAAACTTTTCCTACATTTACAATTAAGCCCAAAATTTGGGAATGACCAAAACTTTTATTTTCATGTCGTCAGACTTTTGAAAATTATAATTAAACCCCTTAACTTTATAAAATTACATTTGGTCCTCCAAGAATTGAAAATTACTTTTAAATCCCTTATGTACATCAACTTTTCCAATTAAGCTTTCCAAGTATCCAATAAGTCTATAAATCATGCCTAATCACCTCTAAGGCATTAGAACACATTTAACTCGGCCACTATGGCCATATCCATCCAATAGAATTGGTTTTACATACTTAGAAGCTTGTATATCAGAAATCTCCAAGATTTCACATACCGATGAACTCTAAGTTCATGTAAGGGCATATAACATTATATATCACTGGTATATATAACAGTAGTATCTCTAAATACAAACCAATACAAAAAGGGCTCAAAGAGTCCGACGTTACACTAACATCAAATACAAAATTCAATAATATTATCTTTGGATAAAAGAAATTTGGCCAGTCCCTTAACTTTCCAATGCTTGAAGGCTTGCTATACATCACTAGAAAAATTGGTCTTTTACCCATGAAAAACCCGACTAGGGTTAAATTCCATGCGATGGCTACTTTTTAAAGCCTTTTTACGATAGGGGATATCATGATTTTTCCTTCCACACATGAAGGTGGATGTACTATAGTAGTTTTTAACACTTTCATCCACTACACTTTCCAACCTAGTTAGCAGTTAACCTCATTCAGCTATGGTACAAATGTTGGAGAGAGGTCCAAAGGTGGGGGAGGTATGTGTAACTTACTTGGAAAGGATGGAAAAGTAATAAGGCTTTTGAGGGGTTAGAGAGTTTAAGACACTAAAAAGACTGAAGGATGACTAATAGGGTTTAAGAATGGGGGAGGATATGGTAGAGGTGAGTTGTATGGATATATGGTCAGGGGCAGAAAAATGGAGAAGGTAGGAAGATGAAGTTAAGATAGGGGGAGGTAGGAAATTGAGTGAGTAAGAAAGGAAAGAAGTTAGGTCATCCAAGAATGGAGAAACCACTATAGGAGAAGGTCAAAGTAGTACATGCTAGGAGAAGGCTGCTATCTATACATTATTGTAAATTGTTATAGTTTATTCGAGCCTTATACATTTGTTAATTATTTTCTCTTTAGAAGAAATTATTAATATATATTTCTTTAATTTCCAAAACAAATTCTATTTTTTTGTAATATAATGTTAGCATCCTCCTAAAGAATCATAAACCAATAATGAAACTAGAGAGCTAACGTTTTTGTTACTCCTTGGTTCAGGTTACTTTTAGTAACTTAAGGCCAAAAACTTATCAACCTCTCTTCATACTATAAAGAACTTTCAAGTGATTTCCATTGGTGTATTTCTAACTTTACAGCTTTGTAATTACCCTTTAATGAAATTTCTTAGTCTATTTTGTAGTCTTTCATGATCTATAGAATCCTTTTTAAGTTGTCAAAATATTAGACATCTATTATACTCTTTAATTTAATTAAATTATCATTTTTTAGACTTCCTCTTTATTCTTAAGCCCTATGACATAATTATGACATAATTCTAGGCATATTTAGAAATTTTATTTTAAGTGCTAGGTAAAATCATAAACTCCTAGGCATTTAACCACATATTTTAATTATTTTGTTTAACGTGTTTGTAAAACCACACCCTAATTTGCTTTTCATAATTCCTAAACTTGCAAAACATTTTCAAACTTATGACCACTTAAGTAAGTAAAATAGGGTACTTAATATATTTTTTAATTTACAATTCAACCTTGAGCTTAATTCTTTAGTTAAGACTTTTAGATCCTTTTCTCTATGTTTTTCTTATCTTCCTTCAAATTTGATAGGCAATAAGTCGATTAAAAAATTCAAATTTTGGTTTAGAACCTCATAAATGATCACCTTATAATATTTAAGGTTAGGAATGTAACTAATAGACATGATCCATGTGTTAGCATTTATTCCTTGCTTCCCTTATGATTGAAACCTCTAGAACATAAAAGGAATCATACAATGGATAACTTGTTTTGGATGCATTATATCTTAAGGATTTATCCAATCTTTAACAATAGAATATTACCCCTTAAACTATCATCACTAATTAGTTTAGAGCTCAAATGCAATGCCAATCTTTAGGAGATGTCAAATGTTAAGGTATATTAAAGGGAATCAATGTTGTCTTCCTTAAACCTTATACCATTTTATATTTTTCATCATGCATGATTTCAATAATTAAGGGACAATTTATTCTAAATATTTCTTTAGATCACAAAGTATCCTTAGATTCATAGGATTATTGTTTAGAAAAATAATAAAAAGGATTAACGTTTTATTTAAAATCTTTTAGTTTTTACATTTTCTAATTTTTATTTTTCAAAAATTTACATTGCATTTCATTATTTTTTAAATATATAAAGTTTAACACTTTTAGAATTTTGGATACAAAAATCATAAATATGTTATTACACAAAACTAAGGTGAAGTCATTATCCTTTAATCACTTATGAGAAGATTGGGATAAAAGATGAAACATTTGTCTAGAAATGTTGCCAATTGAATGAGTTAAAGTGTAAATGAGAGGATTTGAATCGATCATCTTATCGCGATGAAGAATCAGTTTTGTATAATAATAAATAAGGACCTACGCAAGTCTAGTTATTTAAGTCCTTTTATATCCTTATGCTTAGTGTCATATTTAATAAATTACTTATTTTTAACTATGGTCATATGGTTATAATTTTTTTTGTTTTTTAAGGAAATTCTCTATATTAATAAGTATAGCTCCCATTAAGAAGCAAAAGAAAATAGTTGAAAGAAACTCATGCTTCACTAGGTCAAAAGAAAAAGTAATGAATCCTTCATACTCAGAGTACTCTAAAATAGAGGAATTAAAGTATAAACTATAATGAATGGACAAGGATTTTAAGCTTAAAAAGTTAGACAAAAGTAAGTCTTTTTGTTAAGGAGGAGAAGTAACCTAATACTCTGAAAGCACATGATTTATAGTGAACCACCTCCTCTTTTTGATCAATAGTTTAAGACTCATCTTGCATTACTCTCTTGATTCTTGTTAGTTTTAGTTTTTCAATTCCTAATAGCTTACCAACTCGTACCTGTATTAGTTATCAATTTCCACTAAAATTTGCTTATTAATTCCTTTTAATGTCAATATTATAATCCACTAATGTCTAAATATTTTATACTACTTATCCTTACACATTTTATGCTAGAAATGGAGCCATCTTACCTTATGCATTATATGGCAATTCATTAAACACCAATATTTTCATCTATATAGCCAGCACCTATGCATGAACCTTCTTTTTATGAACTCATGAAACTTAAAGTGAAAAAAAGATAATAAGGGGATTATAGAGGATAAAGTGGATAACTTGGCATAGAAGTACAAAATAATGATATAGATGAATGCATTTGCTAATGTTTGAGCATATTATGACATTTTCTTAATGCAAATATTGAATTTCCTCCTCAATTTACTGGCCAATAAATGGATTATGCCTATTGGAATAATTACAAAAGAAGAAGTTTGAGAAAAGCAAAAGACCAAAAAATATAGCTAATTTCTTATTTTAAGTCCTATTCATTATTAGAGTCTTTGTTCAATTATAATTAGGATATATTTTGCTTAATTATAATTCACAATTGTAATTAGGCTATAATTTTAAATCACAAAATGTATTTTGCTTAATTTTTTTACTTCTAATTTAAGAACTATTAGTAGTTATGTTCTAACTTAAGTAGAAATCCTTACCATAATTAGGATATCTATCATGTTTTTTTTATTTTCACCTTATATAAAGAGGACATTTGTAGTTAGCAAATTCATATTCGAATTATGAAATATTAAGAGTTATGAGTTCCTTTTTACTTATTTTTTAAACTTAAAACTTATAAAAGACTTCATTCTTTATGGTGTTTAAAAATTTTAGAAAATTGGTTTTTGATTCTTCACAATCAATAGGTTAGTGCCTAAAAAAATCGAATTTTGGTAATATTTTACTCTTATTTGTAATTTCTCGAGCTTTTATTTTTGGGTGGGTTTGTATCAAATTTAAGATTCCATAATTTGAAAGGTGTGATGGAAACTCATACTTAAGACCTTATATAAGGATGTTTTATAGTAAATTGGTTGCATATATTGATAATAAAGACTTATTATTCACTATTTTCCAAAGAGCCTTACTAGACTATCATTGTGCTGATTTCTTAATTTAGACCAATTATTTATAAAATGTTGTAAAGACTTGTTGAACTCATTATTAAATCAATATAGTTTAAATTAGGATTTCATGGTGACTTATGAGGACTTTCAAAACATGAAGAAAAAATCTATTAAGACCTTAAAATAACACATAAGAAGGAAGTGTGAAAAGGTAGCAAAAGCATAACTACCTTTTGCCAATCAAAATTGTGCCAATTTTTAGAGACTTTAAAGCCATACTATGATAAATTACAAATATTTTTAAACATCCCCTTCAATGAGCTGGTGAGCTAATGTGAAATCTTAGATAATGCAATTAAAAACGGAAAGTTTAAAATAACTATGCAAGAAAACATAAAGAATCCCTTCCAAACAAAGAAGAAAAAAGAAGTCAAATGAGTATAAACAACCTCTAACACTCAACATATGAGATTTAATAACTAGATTAACTGTTAAGCTAAGTAAAGAGTTTTAGTTGTTCTTTTACCTTCCTAATTCCTTTACTCCTATCTTAAGGTGCCTCTATTGCTAATTTCTTACACTCTTTAATTGTCATTTGCCTGGGCTTACCCTAACTATTTATCCCCTACCATTCAAGCTACCTTTTTTATATGTTAATAACCATTTCCTTGATCCTAGCTTACGAATCTATAAATAGCTCTTAGAGAAAAGAGGACCAACAATAAAAACAAGCATAACAAGCATCATAAAATCAAAAATGATGGGGGAATAAGAAGGATTCTTTTCCATAGATGTCAGTTACTTTTATAGAGCTCTACAAACTTCTTCTAAGCTTGAACAAGATTAAATTATACTTAGTAAGCAACTTAAGCCTCTATACATACTTTCATTAGTGTAACCCAAAGTTGAAATGTGACTATGACAATAAGGCTACAAGGCATTCATTTGAAACTTATGCAGCCTTCTACAATAAAGGTAGATCTTTTTTAAGCAAAAATGGGTAAAGTTAGAAAAGAGTGGACTAAGCATCAACAATAATCCCTTTTCAACACACTCAAGTTAAATTGAAGGGTACAATTAAAAAAAAAAAAGCATCAGCGAAATTGTATCTACTTAATAATCATGTTCATTTCTCTAATCTTATTTATATTTGTTATGTACTTAGGCCATTGCTACGTCTATGACATAAGTTATTATTAATATTGACCTTTTACAAATTTAAACAATTCACTTAAATTTGGCATGTATTAGTGCTAAATTTTACTCTTAGATGAATTATTTTTCTATTTAGTTCTTAGTTTTAGATGTACTAAATAATGATGGTTATCGAATGCTTAGATACTCCTTTAGATATCTTTAAATTTCTTATAAATATTTTTTATATCTTTTTGTAAATCAATTTTATTTTTCTTTAAAAGAATACCAAGTATATACATATACTAGACAACAAAAAAGTTGAAGACTAAAATATCTCGTAAGTACCCTTCTTATCTATTTTCTAATATCCCTTGATGTATTCTTTTCTTTCTTTGGCCATATAATTATGATATTGAGGGAATGATTCTATGTGGAAATTGTTTTAGTCAACCGAAAAGATGTTTTGTTATTAAACAAAACCTTCTAAGTTCAAATTGCGATAAATGATGACAAAACCTTGGTAAGTATAAATGTTATTCAAACCTAAAAATAAATTTACATTAGGAAAAAAGCTACTTGTGAATTATTTCCTCCAATATGTATAAATCATAAGAAAATATAAAACTCTTGAGTAGATTATTAATGATTAACTATAGAAAGGGATTTAACTCTAACACGTCAAAAGACATTAGCGCAACACCAAAGAACATGGTTTTAACATAAAACATCTCTTATTATCGTAAAGGGGATCCCTTATTTAAGTTGTCTCATAACCCTTGACCAAAAAGATTAAAAAAATGTAATCTTGAATCCAAAATACTAACATCGTTGTTTTATATTCTACATATATAGAACCAATTTCATGTTGACAAGACTAATACAAACTTAGTCTTGTCAATATGAAATTTCTTATTTCATCAATTCACAAAAAAGATAAAAGATAAAAGTAAAAAAATAGTAGAAAAATGTAAGAAAATTTCCTTCTAAGGGCAAAGCTGGTAAACAATACATGAAAGTTTCAAATCAATGATCAACAAGAAATAAATAATAAAAATAGAAACCTAAAAAAAGGTTATAGTGAAAAAAGAGAAGCTCATTAGGTATAAAATTTAACGAACTATACCTTATAGAACGGTAAAAGAAGAAATACAATTCAAAATAAGTTGTAAATTGGTGAAAATTGGCTCTCAAATAATTTTTTTAAAAAAGAGAAAGCTCATTAGGTCATAAACTAATAAATGACGACCTATGCTAATTTTAGACCTAAAAAGGTTACTTGGTTAAAAACCAATGAATGATAACTAAACAAATTAAAGAACAAAATGAAGTGATGTTAATTTTGACTAGTCCATTTTTCTTAAGTTACCAAAAGATATGAAAGTGTATTAACTTAGGTGGAATTAATTTCCTGAAAATGTTTTAGAAAATAAAATATATTAAAATAGTCCGCTAAAAGTATTACTAATAGTAAAAAAAATGACAAGTTCCTTGTTAGAAAAAGTAGTAAACTAGAATAAGACTAATAGAAGCTTAAAGGTATAGTGATCATACCATAAAGCAAAAAAGGCATAAGCTCAGTGACTTAAACTGTAACAGCCCAGACCACCCGCCCATAGATATTATCCGCTTTGGGTTAGCCATCGAGTTAAGGCCCTCACAGTTTTGCTCTTCTCGAATCCCAAAAAATGTGTCTATGTGGAAGAGGTATCTGTACCCTTATAAGGCATGCTTCGTTCTCCTCTCTAACTGATGTGGGATCTCACATAAACCTTCCATCTCTCTACCATTGTAATAATTATACCTTTGGCCATTCCTTTGACAGTTAATGTTTCTCTTATTTAGTGAAAGGTTGGTTATTGATTTATAAAGGAGGTTTATTATTATGCAATTGTAGAGGCTCAAATCAATGCCCATATAGGACACATTATAAGCCTTGGCCAAATGAAGTAAAGGTGACAACCTTATATGTTGTGCGTTGAATTTATATTTGTTTAAAATGTTGAAGAAAAACTTATATATGAATCACGTTATCAATTTTTATTTATACAATTATTATGTCTATATTTTGCATTGTGAATAAAATTTTAGACAAAATGTTTTAGGGATTAATTATTAGGGCTTAGTTATAGCAACACTAATCATATAAAATTATACGTTTATATGTTTAATCATATAAAGTGTTGAGACATTTAATTATAGTTAATTATTTTAGTAAAACAAATTTATCCCATAAGAATTTTTATTATATTTGAATGATTAATTGGGATGAAATATCAAATTATGTTTCCTAATTTGCCCACATGTATCAGGAATTGGAATATGAATTGATAGTTTTATCATGAATTTTAACATAAATATGTTTGAATTAAAAATTTAGCTCATGAGCAACTTTTATGTTATTTGATTGATGTCTTTTATGATATGTTTTACCAATATTTATTAGCCTCAATTTATTGATATGTAGCATGTATGATTAAACTATGAAGCTATTCAAATTATTAGTTTCTCTAATATAAGTTGTGAAATTCCCAAATTGAAGGGGTGAAAACTATAAGATTTGAAAAGAGAGAATTCTTCTTCATTTGGGATAAATGGACATTGATTATGCTATCCAGAAAGATGAACCACCTAAGATAACTAAGGCCAACACGACAACTGAAATTTCTCTTTATAAACGTTAGGAGAAGTCTAATCACCTAAGTGTGATGTTCACAAAAAACAAAATTTATGTTAGCATTCATGGTTCTATAGAACAATATGACAATGTACATACTCTACTAAAGGCTATTTATGAGTAATTCAAAACGTCAAACAAAGCACTTGCCAACACATTAATTATAAAGTTTTCATCTATACGGCTCAATGGTATCTGAGGTTTGTGTGAGAACATCATAAAGATAAAGGACATTTTGGCTCAGTTAAAGAAACTCAAGGTTGAGATGTCTAATTCTTTCCTTATGCATTACATTTTGAATGCCCTTCCACCATTATATAGACCCATTAAAATATCTTATAATACACATAAGGATAAGTGGTCAATAAATGAATTAATGACCAAGTGTGTTCAAGAGGAAAGGAGATTATTAATGGAACAGGGAGAAAGTTCGTAAAGAGCACATCTGGTTGTTCAACGAAAGAAGAAAAATTGATTTCAACTTAAGGGAAAAAAGATCAAATACTTGCCTAAGTTAGCATTAAGAAGGAATCCAATTGCCATTTTTTCCAAGAAAAAAAGACTCATGAAAAAGGATTATGTTAAACATAAGGAATGACTTGAAAAGAAAGGTAATCTAATCTCACTAGTTTGCTTTGAATCTAATATAGTTTAAAGTCTATCATGACAAATGGTGGACTAATTCTGGTTATAGAATCCATATCATAAATAAGTGTAAGATTTGAAAAGCCTAAGGAAGTTAGTGGGAAGTGAGCAATATATTTTATTCATAAACAAGATGCGTTAATGTGTAGAGGTTATTGGGGATTGCAATTTATTTTTATGTATTAGTTTTGCTTTAAAATTAGAAAAGACATTTTATATTCCCAATTTCTTTAGGGAATTGATTTCAGTTTCAAGACTTGTACCTTATAGATATTCCTTTCATTTTTTAGATGAATCTTTAAAGTTATATTATAAGTTTGAATTTGTTAGGAATGGTACATTATTTAATGGTGTTTTTTGTTTTAATTTATAAGAGAATAATTGTTACAATACAACACATGTTCATATTGGAATGAACAATGTGTTATGAATGAAAATTCCTTTATTTTATGCAATTAGAGATTAGGACATATCTCCATAGAAAGGATTAAAACATTGGTGAATGACAAAGTACTTAGTACTTTGGATTTTATTGATTGTGAAACTTGTAAGGACTGTATAAAGGAAAAATAGACTTACTGTAACACCCCAACTCCTACCGGACCCGAACCCGATATCGACAGTGATACCCGGATCCGTGCCCCGCGAAGGTGG
>JANQBM010124610.1:0-25595 GCA_025594535.1 Erythroxylum domingense | reverse complement strand
TTGTACAGACTGAACACTGATGTATAAACTGTTACTTTTGGAGTAATGAAAAGAGAAATTTGGTTTTAAAAATCTTGCAATTTATAGTTACTGGTTTTATTATTTAAATGTATGTGATGCCATATGGAGTTTCTAGAAATTGCACGTAGCGCTCCCTTATCTTAGGATATGTGTCGAAATGACCTACGGGCGTTCCAGTGTGTACTCGAGGGTAATGGGGTGTTACAGACTAATACTCAGGGAGAAAGTTAAGAAGTTGCAAACACAGGATACAGAATTGAATAAATTCCAAGAAGAAATTCAAAATTGTAAGAAATCTAAGTGGTAGTGATGGATGATGGACTTATGGTTGTAGGTAACCGACTCTGTATTCCAAATGTCGAGGAGGTAAAGGATGAGATACTCGACGAGGCACATAATGCACCTTATACTATGCACCCAGGTAGCACCAGAATGTATAAAGATTTGAAAGAGCATTTCTGGTGGAAAGGCATGAAGAAGAATATAGCAGAATATGCAAGTAAGTGTCTAGTGTGTCAGCAAGTCAAGGCTGAACACCAGGCACCTTCAGGCAAGTTAAGGCCATTGCCATTCCTGAGTGGAAGTGGCAAAGGGTGACTATGGATTTTCTAATGGGTTTGCCCAAGACCAGTAGGAAGGATGATGCTATATGGGTTATTGTTGATCAGTTGACGAAGTTAGCCCATTTTCTGGCAATTAAACAGACTGATTCTCTGTATGTACTAGCAAAGAAGTATATCAATGAAATAGTGAGACTGCATAGGATTCCAAATTCTATAGTTTCTGACCGAGAACCTTAATTTACTTCGAGATTATGAGGAAGCTTACAAGAGGCTCTAAGGATCAAGTTGAATTTTAGCACTGCTTTTCACCCCCATGTAAATGGTCAACCTGAGAGGACCAGTCGAACCCTTGAGGGAATGCTCAGGGCATTTATGATGGAATTCAAAGAAGCTTAAGAAGAGCATTTTCCATTGGTCAAATTTATTTACAATAATTTGTACCATTCGAGCATTCAGATGGCTCCTTATGAAGCACTGTATAAGAGGAGATGTAGAACTCGTATATGCCAGGATGAAGAAGGAGAAAGGAGATTAGTGGGACCATAGTTACTTCAAATGACAGTTGACAATGTCAATTTAATTAAGCAGAGGCTTAAAGCAGAACAGGATAGAATGAAAAGCTATACTGATGCACACCGGAAGCAAATGGAGTATGAAGTGGATGAGAAAGTTTTCCTTAAGACATTTCTTTAGAAAGGAGTCATAAGGTTTGACGGTAAGTTGAGTCTAAGATATGTGGGTCCTTACGAGATTATTGAGAGAATTGGATCACTAGCCTATAGGTTGGGACTGCCATCGAAATTATCACAGATACATGATGTCTTCCATGTTTCCATATTGAGGAGGTATAAAATAGATCCTTCTCACATCATTCAGACCACTGAGGTCCAGTTGAGAGATGATCTGACTTATGAGGAGACCATAGTGGAGATTTTGGATACTAAAGAAAAGGTCCTCAGGAACAAGATAGTTCAGCTAGTCAAAGCCCTGTGGAGAAACCATTATGTGGAAGAGGCCATATGGGAGCCCTTAGAAGCCACGAAGGAGAAGTATCCATGCCTCTTCAATGACTCAAGTAAGGATTTCGAGGATGAAATTCTTTTAAGAGGGGGAGTAATGTTAGCCCCTGAAATATTTTTGTTAAGTTAAGCGTGATATTCTATGGAATTTGAATTTTTTCTTTAGAATGAAAGAAGTTGTTAAGCATGATTTAAATCAATTATGAGGTCATGATAGAATTATTATTGGAGTTTAATTATTTATTTCAATGTTGGTAGGATTTTATTTCGCTAGTTAGTGAAATTAATGCATTAAGAATGAATAGGGGGAATTTTTGGCATGTCACTTAAGTTTAGAGATCATGAAGCATATAAGGAAGGGTAAAATAGGAAGAAGAAAGTGTAGTCTTGCTCTTAAGGTGGAGAAAAATGTGAATTGGAGGAGAGAATGAAGTGAAAAAAACAAAAATTAAAGAGAGGAAGAGAGAGTGTCGTGGGAGAAAAAGAAAAGAAGAGAAAGCTAAACTAGGTTTCTAATTTTCATAGTTTTAAAGAGTGATTTTGAAGTTGTTCAAGAAGGGAAAAAGAAAGAGGAAGAGAAGAGCTTCCATTTGAGCCAAACTTATCTTTATTTGGTGACGATTCAAGGTAAGCCCAATTTTAATCCTTTGGATTTTTGGAAAGATTTTGGTTCATGAAGCTTAGAAAATGCATGGGTTTAAATATTCTAGAATCAATTTTTAGTAAATCTACTTTTTGGGTTCTCAATTTAGATTCCTATGGAATTGGGATTTTTGCCAATATTGAAGGAAATCAAGAGGAGAGGCAAGAGTAGCAAGAAGAGAGGTATCTTTGAACAATTGTTAAGTAAGGAATTCAAGGTGGATTACATTTTTATAATTGAATAATAAGCCATTAATGTTTCTTCCAAATTAAGAAAGTAAATGTTTTTCAATTGTATTATAAATGTGCATTTATTGCTCTTTAAATGCTTTGAGAAAGTGCTATGTGTTTGGTATGTGAATATTGTGTTGACGATTTATGAAAAGAATGCGAAAATGAATTTTTCTTGCTATGTCTATGAAATCACTTTTTGAAAAAAGTGCCATTTTGGGCAACAAGTTTACAGGTTATGAAATACATGTTATGTGGGTTTGGTCTGGTCCATTCTGTATGTCAAGTGCACTTTGACTAAAGGCTTCTCCCACCTACCAGCAAGTGGCATGGAGTACCTTTAGGAACTCCCTCAAGTTTACGACTACGTAAAACTACTATGTGGGATTGTGTTAGTTCGTTCTATTCACAACTATACAGGACCATTTCATGGAAATGTGATAGTTCATTCTATTTACAACTACACAGGACCATTTCATGGGAATGTGATACCTCGTTCTATTTATAGACCTACCAAACCATTTTGAAGTGCTTATGTGTTGACAAGTTTATTGAATGCATGATTTGGGTTACTTATAAATTGTTTGATAAATTAAGAGTGTGGAAATATGTGTATCATGATGCTTTGTGAATTTTTCAACAGTTTTGCTTGTTACTAGTTATAAAATTGTTACCTATGAGCTTTAAGCTCACCCTCCATTCTGTCTCATCTTTAGGCAATGAGCAAGAGAATGAGTGATCGAGTATAAGGGCATTAATCTGGATTATGTTTATTTTGTATTTTAAGTTAGTTTTGTAAAACAAGGCTTTAATTGCATTTTGAAAAATTCTTCTTTGTGTAAATTGTGTATTTTTGGACTATGACGTATTATGGCTTGAAATGCCCATTAAAACTTTATAAAAATCTTATCTTTTGATGATAATGAAATATGAATATGTTTTTGCTCATGACGCAAAGTTTGTAGATTGCATTTTCAAGCATTCATAAGGGTAAAATTTTGTATTCTGACTTCTAGTGCCAATCTATATTGATCAAGGCTGAATTAGTTAGAGTTGTTTACTTAAAAGTTGTAGATCTTTTTCTTATCTTTCCAACGATACAAAGTTTGGAATTTTTGGACTTTAGATGCAATAGATATGGCCTTCAGACGAAGCACCAAATGAAGCATAGGTACGAGATGAAGCGTTAGACGAAGAGATTTTGACCCTCTAGATGACAAGTTTTTTCTTCAAGGTCTTCACAAAAGCTATAGATCTTTTTCTTAGATTTCTAACGATATAAAAGTTTGGAATTTTTGTACTTTGGATGCAGTAGATATGGCCTTCAGACGAAGCACTAGGTGAAGCATAGGTACCAAATGACAAAATTTTTCTTCAAGGTCTTCAAGAAAGTTATAGTTCTTTTTCTTAACTTTCCAACTATATAATTTTTGGAATTTCTGGACTTCAGACGTAATAGATATGGCCTTCAGGCGAAGCACCAGACAAAGCATAGGTACTAGACTAAGTATCAGATGAAGAAATTTTGACCCTCTAGATGACAAAAGTTTTCTTCAAGGTCTTCATAGTAGTTGTAGATATTTTTCTTAGCTTTCCAACGATATAATGATTGGAATTTGTGGACTTTGGACGCGATAGATATGGCCTTCAGGCAAAGCACCAGATGAAGCATAGGTACCAAACAAAGCATTAGACGAAGCGATTTTGACCCTCTAGATGGCAAAATTTTTCTTTAAGGTTTTCATGAAAGTTGTAAATCTTGAAGTTCTTTTTGAAACTGTCCTAAAATGAACACAATATGATAACTTTAGTGGAAGTTATACTAATTGTCCCAAGATAGGTACAATATGATTGAGAGCATAATCATGGTTGACTCTTTTGGCATAACTTCATCATCTGACCTCCAAATGAAGTGATTATTGAACCAATAGATTTCTAACCTATGTTTCTATCCCCTAAAAAAAAGGTAGCCTTTGGTGTTGATTTGAGAGAGATTAATGTAAAGAAAGTGAGGTAATCGATTAGAGGAGCATGACCTTGTTATGAGCATACTTTGGCTTTTAAGCATATCTTGATCTGTATAGTAGGAAACTTTTAGGATGTAATAAGAATGAAGATGAACCAAATATGGCTAATGAGAGGTCATAGAAATAACCCTACATGGTAATTCACATGCCCACGCTTTCATGACATTTGGATAGTTGGGCTTCAGAAACGGGGTCCAGCAACCCGAGCAAGCCCAAATAATTACCATTTTGAGAAGTGGTAAAGTGATTAGCAATCATGTTGAGTTTCCTTCAGAGTTGTCTGATACTAATAATCAAGAGAAGGAAAGCCTAACCAAAGAAGAAGATGGACAGAATGAGAAAAGCAATGAGAGAAACTCTTCAAGTCACATTCAAAAGGGTGAACATCTTAAACATGACACCAAGGATAGTGAAGGACAAAAATTGCATTAGGCAATAGATCCTTATCAACCACCAATTCCATATCTAAGTCGCCTTAAGGAATCAGAACAAGATGAGTAATTTTCCTATCTATATCGCACGCTTTCTAAGGTCAATGTTAATTTGCCCTTGTTAGATGTGATTAGGAACATTCCGACTTACGTCAAGTTCTTTAAGGAACTAAGCACCAAGAAACGGAAGTTTGAGCCTAACAAAAAGGTGCTAGGTTTGGAAGTAGCAAGTGCAATTCTGCAGTCACATTTCCCCTCAAACTAAATGATCTAGGACATTTTATGGTGTAAGTATCACTGGGTAATGGTGATGAGGTTAAGGGTATACTTGATCTTGGAGCGAGCATAAGTCTTGTGCCTCACTTTATTTATGAGAAATTGGATACAGGACAGTTAAGACCTATAGACATGTTTAAAATTAGTTGATATCTCAATCCATTATCCGAAAGGAATAATGGAGGATGTGTTAATGAAAGTTGGAGGATTGATTGTTCCCGTAGACTTTGTTGTCTTAGACTTGGAGGAAGTGAAGGAGAAAGAAAAGGAGCACTCCATACTCCTAGGGATGCCTTTTATGGCCACCATTAACACATTAACCGATATGAAGAATGGGAAATTGATCATGACCATCTTACAAGAAATAGTAGAATTTTTAATCTTTAATGTTGAACCTATTCCAACTTCTATTGTTTTTAAAGACTTTTGTTTTGTTAATCAAGTTAATGCTGTGGATTTTTATTTTGCCTTGCAGGAAGAAAAGAAAAGAACCTGGACTTAGTTAAAAAGAGTGATGAATGTTGCCAATTGCTAGTGGATGCAACTGAGGAAGTATTTGTGAGATTCTTGGAGATGAATTGTAATGAAAAAAAGGAAATGGTGGAATCAATCACTTTGAGTGACCCACCTTGAGCACGACCATTGAGGTGTCTAGCTACAAGACATTAAAGAAGCAACCCATTTAACTTTTGTTTGTTGTTAATTTTCTTAGTAAACCTTAACTTAGTTTATTTTCTTTGTGTGCGTAGGCCTACTCTTCTGTTTCTACTTTTTGTTCTTCCTCATAGCTATCTCCACTCCTTAATGTGGTATGCTATGCTTATTGCCATGCTTCACACCACATCAACGCAGCCACCACCCATACTTTCGTATTGTGTTTCTATACCTTTCTTTATTGCTTGTTAGTTTAATTTCTTTTAATTTTAATGCTTTTCCTTTTTTGGTTAATTTTTGTCTTTTTTCTTAGAACCCTCTTTTACTTTTTTGTATCACATTAGGAGCAATGTGATGTTTAAGTGGGGGGTATTAGTAAAAAAAATCATTATTTGTGTATTGTGTGTTTATTTTTCCCATTCAATATTTAAGGATGCATAATCATTAAATGAACTCAATCAGGATTAGAAATTCATAATATGAGTGAATGAGTATACTTACATGCTTAGACTGATCAATTTAGATTTCGATTAAGAGAACATTAGCCTATTGTGATAGATGAATGATACTTTTCTTTAGTAAGAATTTGAGCCCTTTTGAAATATTAAACACTAATTTCGAGTATTCTTTGTTGAGAGTATTCTTTCATGATTAGGGAATTCTAAAACTTGCTTGCAAATAATAGTCGAGATTTCATAATCTTATGCAAGCGTTGAAATGATGAAGACAATTAGGATTTATACCTTTTGCTTAAAAAGTCACCCTTAGTGAGCCCCTTTGAGCTTAACATGAACCTTTTCTTTCTTTAAATCCAAAATATAAGCCTTGACCTTAATTATTTATCCTTTTTGTTGCACCTACATAAGGCAAGTTGAGAATTTGAATGGGTATGACTGGGTTTAGGGAATAATTGTTTGAATAAGTGTGGGGCAATCATAACATATAGTTGGCTTTTGAGTTAGGAATAGGTAGGGTTGTAATAATGTGTATCTGTCCTCTACATTTGTCCTCTTTTAAACTTGATCTTGCTCCAAATAAAAAATTAAAAATGAAAAATGAAAAATATAGTAAAAAAGGAAAAAAAATTAATAAAAGAAGAAAGACAAATAAAAAGAAAAAGTAAATAAAAAGAAGAAAAAAATATAAAAGAAAAGGAAGAAAGAGAAGATGACCAGAAAATGAAAAGAAGGGGAGAGAAGTAATAAAAAAGGGAAGCGTTCATTTTCTTAAATGAGAGGAAATAATTGAGTGATTTATCGTTCATTGTTTTGTATTATTTTAAATGCTCAATGTGTGTTGTGGTTTTAAACTGCGATTTTCCTTTTTCCTACCCTCAGCTTGGCACCATTATAACCAAAATAAAGACCTTTGGATTGATGTTTACGTTTGATATGAGTGGTGAAGATTGGATTAGTAAGCAAACTTGTGGTAGATGTCTTACGTGAAATGAATGATGAGTGAATATACCCTACCTTTGAATGCTTGAGAGGATGGAGAGTGGAGCGAGTATCTATCACACTTGTTGATAGTTCTTTGAATTGAAGTACTTGTTGATTTTGACTAAATACGTAAAGAATTGCTTGTTCATGGAATATTATGAGTTTCAAGTTCTTAGGTTATGTTTATTGAAATGATCTTTGATGTCTTTGACTATTATTTGGAAAAATTGTTGTTTCCATTGTTTGTTCTTGTATAGGTGAGTGTTCTTTATTTTTCTTGAGGACAAATAGAGTTTAAGTGTGGGGGAATTGTTGTGTCTAGTTTCTATTGCTTTTAATTGCCTTTATATCTTGATTTTGGTTACAAATCCTTGTGAGTAGATCTAAATGAGAGATAAATTGAATGAAAATGGTGTGAATATTGCATGCATGTTGATCAGATTAATTTGTAAATTTTGCGTTAAAAATTAAAGTTTACATCACTTTGCATGAAAGAAAAAAAAAGATGGATATAATAATAGGGATGTCACCACTTGCACGGTGGTGACTCCTTTATCACCACTGTGCATAGGGTGGTGGTGGTGACTAAAATGTCTCTATTGTGCATAAGGTGGTGACTAATTAGTCACCACTTGCACAGTGATGACTAAAGTGTCACACCGTGCATAAGGTGGAGCCAAATGTCTCTTTAGTCACCACCATGCAAGCTTATGCACGAGGGTGACCAGCACTTATGAGGGTGACAAACAAGAGGTGACAAATTTAGTCACCCCCGTGCACTCCTTTAATACATTGTTTTAATACGTGGCATGTATAAGTTGAAGGGAAAGAAAACTTAAACCTAGATGAGGCTACAAATAGAAGGGATAGGAGGGTGGTGGTGGACATCATTCATTCCATTATACACTCTTCATACTCAACACACCATAAACAATATGGGAGACATATTCTATTGGAACAAAAAAATAGAGGGAGAGGTGAGGTAGAGAGACGAAGATAAAAACAAGAGAGCAGAGGTAGGGAAAAAGAAGAAGAACATAATAGGGAGTAGTTGGGTGAGGAGTAGAGCAGAGACAGAAGGCGAGAGCCAACGCCAAAGTTCTAAGCTGGGTAGGAGATCCATCGAGGGTATATTTTGTTTGTCATTTCTTGTTCCATCTCTATTATTGTTATTAAACTCTTTTATCTTTGTCTTTTGAACTTGTCTTCCTTGTTAAAGATTGATAGTCCATTTCGATATTCTTTGTTTTATTGCTTTGACACTTTTTTGTTATTCTTGAATATGGGATTTAAGTAAGTGAGAATGATGAACTATGTTTATCTATGATGGGTTGAATATTTTTCTTGAGGATTAATGTAGCTATTTTAATCAACTATTCATAAATGAGTTACGGTTTTGTTGTCTTGTTAATTACTGTGGTTTCTAAGCTGAATTGATGTAATAGCATAATCAAACTTTGCATCATTTTGGTATTAAACAAAGGACTGAGAGGAGAATTTTAATATGGAACGAGAAACTATAGATGCTTACGTTAAGAACTAGAAATATATTAACTTAAATAGTAATTAGTAGTCAGATTTCCATAATTAATTCCGATAATAACTTGTTAAATACAAAAGTTAGATTAGTTTATTATTCGAGTTAATTTAGAACCCAACTGTTAATTTTAGTAAGATATCTAACCAATCATTTCCCTTGATCATGTATAGGAGATTAAATTAATGAAATTAATTCTCAAGAGTCTTCTATTTTGATTAATCTTTTCGTCCTTACTTTCGGTTGAAACCTTTACTTTTCATACTAATTTGTGATTTTCTTTTAAAGCCTTCACTTAAAAATTGGGATAGAATGTATACAATTGCATCTGTTTTTTGTTAAAGAGGCCCAGGATCATGCATCACGTGCATGGAAAAGTAGTGAAAGTGTCAAAATCAAAATTCTAACTCCCAGGATATTCCCATGAACCCAGAATGCATGTGTATGTATAAACATAATGTAAGAATATGAAATTATAACATATGTACCTTGCAAATGCTCCTCCTTTCTTGAATCTTCTCCTTGTTTAGGTTGTGGCAGACACCAAAAACCTTCAATAGCTAGTTAATAACAGACAGAGATGAAGAAATATAGTGTATGGGGAAGGTTTGAGCACCGAACAAGATGGAAATACTAGTAGGATGCTCAATACGAAGGATAGAAGAGGATTTTATCACATGCAATATAGATCAAGCAACCCTTGCTTGACATGTAAAGAAATTCTCCCTCTGACCCCTCTAAATGTCCAGAACGTTTCTGGACTCCTTAGCTATTTATCTCAATATTTAAGTGATGAGAAATCACTTATATATGTTGCTAGAATTAGTGGGTCACGATTGTGACTTAGCTGGTCACGATTGTGACTCCACCCAGGGCATCTGATAAGTGTGAATTGGATCATGTTTTAGGGCTTAGTTTGTTATATATTAAGCGTTAATTTAAGTATTAAGTATGTGTTTAGGTTAGAGTTTTGTTAGTTTGTGTGTTCAAGTGTTTTTGGGTTAGTATAAGTCTTTGAGCTTAAATATTATATTTTTCAAGTATCTTGATGTGTTTGTTAGTGTTTCAGGGTCAACATTAAAGAACGGAGAAGTTTCAGAGACTTTTGGGTCGATACAAACACTTGATCTAGCCCACGATCGTGGCCTATATGCCACAATTGTGATAAAAGACTATGACACAGTCGATAATCGTGGCCTGATTGCCACGATCGTGACAAAAGGGTTGGATGTAGGCCATGATCATGGCATGTGGGGCCACGATTATGGCCTACATCTGGCATATGCGTAAACAAGTAAAAATGTTAAGTTTTAAGGCATTTTTTGAACCTTTTCGACCCTGGAAAAACCCTAGCCATAATTCAGAAACCCTTGAGAGTTCAAAGAGAGATTGAGAAAGAGAAGAAGGAGGAGAGACATGGCGAAGAAGCTTACACGAAGTACTTTCCAGAATAGGAGGCTTCCCTTCATTGCTACCTCCATCATCCATTTCGATTATATTTTTGGTTTAGTTTCAATTTTATTATTGTATAGAATTTGGGATAGCCATTGATGATAGGATTATTGATTGTTAAGAATTGTCTAAACTAACCTTCAGGTTATTTCATCTTCGATATTAATGAAATTTAATTATTGTGTCTTTATTGGATTTCTTGTGATTTTATTTCTATAATTGCATAATTTGGTGATAAAATAAGAGGGTGAATCGAGTGAAAATCATTAAATTGGGCTAATGAGAGTTAAGTAATTGAATACAACATAGATTGTTAATCGAGATATTGCAATTCTCATAATCTGATTAGGGGTTGTAAATTAGGGTTAATGATTATAACTCGAAAGAGAGTAATCAACCTAAGACCGTCTACAACAGGTAATCCAGTAATTCATAATTAGTTATGTTTTCATTAAAGTCAAATAAAATTCCCTTTTCTCTTAATTGGTAGTTCTTAACTTGATTCTTAATTGGGTGTTTGCATTTTCTATTTTATTTATATTTTCAAATTTGATTCTTGGAATTGATTGTGTGATTGAAATAAATTCTTCTCTTAGTTTCATTTATTTTGAATTATTGTGAATTATTTCTGGCTTTAGATTTTAGGATTAGATTAACCCTCCTTGTGAGATCGACACCTTAGGTACTACGCGAACGATCCGTGCACTTATGAAATATCGAGGTTAAATTATTAAAGCTTTTTCATATTGGAAACCTGCGATCAAGTTTTTGACGCCGTTATTGGGGAGGTGATTAATTTAGTTCCTTAGTCTAAGGCTTTTTCACTATCTTTTGTTTAAATAACAAAGTAGAGAAGTTTTTGGCGCTAAGTAGAGAAACATCAAGACATCTTAGAATGAGAAAGGAGAGACCTGAAGAGCTAGACGTTAAGAAGAAATGGAAAGAACAATGAAGGAGGATAGATATTATAGGGAGTAAGGAAGTATAGGGAGTAAGGAACTTTTGCGAATTACAATGAAGCACAACATGGTTGGGGAAGTAACGATCTCTATTGGAACTTGTACACTTCGGGGTGATAGAACCACCTCAATTTCTATTGGTCCAACAATGCAAGTACTCACATGGGACATCAAGAATTATTTGAATTGTAGCAAGATGAATCCCATTCATGGGATTCCAAGCTGGACAAAATCATGAATAAGCTCATAGATATAGAAGAGAACCATAAGAGATTGGAAGAGAAGTTTGAGCAAGTAGAAGAAGATCATGCCTCTTTTATTCATAATCTAAAGGTTCGAATAGGCCAGCTTTTTTAGGGAATTTTGTAAGTAAAGTGTGAAAAATTGTCTGCGTAGCATGAAAGAAAATTCAACAGAGCCATATCAGGCTATCACACTTAGGAATGAGGTAGAGCTAGAGGAAGCAGCGAGAAATCAAGCTAAACTTGACCGTATAAAACACCAAGAAATCAAGAAAGAGGATAAGAAAAAAATTCCAACCCTCCCTATTATCCACCAGTTCTTGATATACCATGTGTGAAAATCAAAAAATCTTTGGTAGACGTCCATGAAAAGAACCTTATCCTTTGGATTAAGGATTACCAAATGACATTCATCATGAATGATGTATTTAAGAATCCGAAGGACAGTAATCCTTTCAAGATAATTGATGTGTTCAAATCTTTTGAAGAACAAGAGGATAAAAAATAGATGACAACAGACATCGAGTTTGAAAAAGCGGTGAAAGTCTTTATTCGTGAAGCAGAAGAAGCAGAGGAGATGAAGATGATTAAGGAAGAAACAGAGCAACTCACTTTCGTACAGGACAAATTGTTAGATTCAATGGAAGATTCAGGGAGTTTTGTTATTCCCTGTTTTGTTGACAGTTCACTTGAAAGAAGGACATTATTGAGCTTAACTGGTTTTTATAATGTTATTATCATTAACCTTTTGATTATGTTGCAATTTTTGGCTTACTTACAGGCTACAAAACTGATATTGAATAAAAAGGGTAGAAGCAAGCCGCTTATAATTGATCTATTAATCCTCGCTAAGTTTCCAAGGATACAGCGTCGAGCTACCGATGTTAAAAGAAGTGCTGCATGAGAGGCAACCCATGGAATTTAATTTCCTTTGAATTATGTAGTTAGGATTATTTTGTTTCCAAATAAAATCAAGAGGGAATAGGACTTCAATACAAATTGAAGGATCGATCAAGTAAGTTAAATGGAAGTGAAAGGGTCACAAAAGAATTAAAAAGTGATTTTGGAAAGAAATGTGAAAGAACAAAAGAAGAAAAATGAAAAATTGGTGGAAAACTGCAGGCCAAGATCTTGTCCTATGACGGGGCAAAAGGTAAAACACGCGAATTTTAAGTAAAATTTTACCATTTTATCCTCCAACCACCTACACATTCATTTCTAATTTCACTTTTTCATTCACTTTCATTTTTACTTTATCTCTCTTAATTTGAAACTTCCAAACACTCTCACATCTCTCAACAAAATTTTCAAACTTTCAAAATTTCTTCCAACTCTACCTATCACAAGCCGATATGCTGTTCATTAAGCAATCAACCAAACGGGAGCAATCATTAGGACGAAACCAAATTTTGAGATGAGGGAGAAGGAATAGAGAAACGGACTTCAGAGCACCCTTCTTGATCTACACTGAGGAGGAAAGTATTCATTTTCAATCCTTCAATGCTAAACAAATCATAGTCCTTAAATATTTTGATTTTGATCCGCTTGATAGGTTAGAACTACACGATAGGGTAAAGAATTTAGTTAAAAGAATTCAGTGGGCCAAATTCATACATTTTCAATTTCCTGTCTACCAAGAGCTCACTTTGGAATTCTTTTGTTCCTTTTCCTATGAACATAGGAACCCAAGAAAATATGGTTTAGGTTGCAAGGACGAGCCTATGAACTGAACCTAGAAATCATGTATGTTATATATGGGTTCCCCGAATCATCATTATTGATCAACATGATGATTTTTATCCTTTTCGCTTTCGAACGAGCTCACTAGGTTAGAGTACTTTAATGCCAAAAATGCCCACAATAATATAATAAGGACCCACGAGCACTTATTGTTGTACAAATTCATATGCCAACTAGGTTTTGATAAATTAATAACTAATAAGTGCTCAACAAAGTAACTCTTTATGTTGCGATGCATGGACCACAACATTCCAGTGTACACCTCCACATATGTGCTAAATGCTATTATTGCAGCTTTATGTAAGAGGAGAAATAATTTAGGTATGGGGTACCTAGTGTTTGCTATTGCTGAATATTATAACGTGGACTATAGTGTGTTAACTGTCCATCTCCCAAACTTCCTTAATCATTACCATCTATGGCGGGCTGAAATCCTTAAGTCTCACAACATGGAACTTTGAGATATTAACCAGAAGACACATGTTAAGATTAGGGCGAGTCAGGCGAGTTCGAGTACAGTACCGCTTTAGTAGGCAGAAGAGGACTCGACTAGTGAAGAGTCTGAAGAGGAAGAAGAGACAAAAGAAGCAGGATGCAAGAAAGTTCTAGATACAATCTCCACAAATAACAAGGTGATTACAGATACATTTACGGAGAACTCCAGAATGATGAGAGAGATGACCCAAACTTAATAACGTCAGAGTCGGGATATATGTCATATCCATCGATATTTTGAGGCTCAGGGCATTCAATTGCCACCTCCAACACTATCCCCACCTCCATCTCCATGAGACTTTGTCTAACTTGTTTTTCTTTTTCAAATTAATCTTCATCTTTATTTTTATTTTCTATTTTACTTTAATTTATATTTCTTCTTATCTTATGTGCTTGTTTATTCTCACATTGAGGACAACGTGTTTTTTAAGTATTGAGAGGGTTATGTGTTTTGCTGTGAATGTGATTTTGCATATTGTATGATAATTGTTAGGTTACATTTTGTGAATTGTTTGAATGGGTCAATGACTTAGATGGATTGGAATTTATTTAATTTTAAACATAGTCTATTAGGTTGTGAAGAATAATTAGCTCACAAAATTAGTGAATTGGAGTCTTTGGATAAATATATATCTTAATTAGGATTTAGTGAAAGTTTTTCACCCTTTAAATTGTCACATTCATTCATAATTTGAGGCCTTTCAACTTAAGTAGCTTTACTAGTATTTTTTATGGAAACGAGTAGCTAAAACAACAAGTAGGTAACAAAAAAAATGTTTGTTAAATAAATAACTATTTTGTTGACCTTTAGGTTATGAATAGAGCTAGTAGCCAGTTGAGAACGTGATATAGCTGAGTAACTGGATCGACACATATCGGAAATGTGTGCCTTCGAGTAAAAAGCTATAATGACGTTCCAACCAAGCAGCTCAATAAAAATATGACTTAGTCGAATAACCAGATCTACATTCATTACCAATGTTTGCCTCCATATAAAAAGACTAAGTCCATGTTCAATAAATAAAAAAGTGTGTTTTCTAATAAAAAAACCTACCAAAACTTGTAATAGCTTGGCTTTTCATGAAAACATACTTAGGAGCAGTTACAGAGTCTGAATGACCAAAGAATTATTAATGTGTGTGTGCAATTAAAAAGGGTAAATAAATTAACACCTGTAACTCGATTAATTTTTATATTTAGTTCAAAGCCCTTGCGTATGAGTATATTTTGCATGTTAATGATTTTATATAACTTGAATTATTGTCTTTAAGATTGAATTTATTTCATGAAGTTGAAGCCATTGTCTCATTACTGCATTGTGTGTTGTGTGTTTATTATGAGTTTGCTATTTTATTTGCTTGAGGACAAGCAAATGTTTAAGTGTGGGGATGTTGATAAGTGTGAATTGCATCATGTTTTAGGGCTTAGTTTGTTATGTATTAGGTGTTAATTTGAGTGTTGAGTAAGGTTAAAATTGTGTTAGTTTGTGTGTTTTAGTGTTTTTGTAGGTTAGTATAAGTATTTAAGCTTAAATATTATGTTTTTGGTGTACCTTGATGTGTTTGTTAGTTTTTCAGGGTCAACTTCGAAGAAGGAGAAGTTTCGAAGACTTTTGGGCCAAAACAACGACCCACAATCATGGCATAACAGGCCATAATTTTGACAGAAGCACTTAAGCCAGCCCACGATCGTGACCGATATGCCACAATTGTGACAGAAGACTATGACACAACCTATGATCGTGGCCTGCTTGTCATGATCATGATTGAAGGGTTGGATGCAAGCCACGAGCCACGATGAGAGAAGCACCCATGACTATGACCCATATACCACGATTGTGATAGAAGACTATGACATAACCCATGATGGCCACGATCGTGACAGAAGGGTTGGATGCAGCCTATGATCGTGGCATGCAGGGTCGTGATCATGGCCTTGCAGACACACAAACAAGTAAAAACGTCAAGTTTCGAGAGATTTTTAGACCTTTCTGACCTCGAAAAAGCCTAAGGCTGCTCAGAACACACAAGTTATTTAAACAATAAGAAGAAGACAGAGAAGGAGATTTTGCATCAGCCACAATTCAGAAACCCTACAGAGTTCATCAAGAGATTGAGAAAGAAAAGAAGGAAGAGAGACGTGGAGAAGAAGCCTACGTGAATTACTTCCTGGAGCAAGAGTTTTCCTGCCACTGCTGCCTCTATCATCCATTCCAATTCTATTTTTGGTTTATTTTCAATTTTATGATTATATAGAATTTGGGAAAGCCGTTGATGGTAGGATTATTGAATGTTGAGAATTGTCTAAACTCATCTTCGGGTTATTTCATCTTTGATATTAATGAAATTTAATTGTTGTGTTTTTATTGGATTTCTTGTGATTTAATTTCTACAATTGCATAATTCGGTGATAAATTGAGAGGGTGAACTGAATGAAAAATCATTAAATTGGGTTAACGAGAGTTAGGAATTTTAATAGAATAAGAATTAAATCATATTGAGAAATTTGTGCAAAAAGAGATCTTGCGTAGGTTTTTGGTAGTTTTTGGAAAACTTCAGATCTTATTTAGGTTTTGGATAGATTGTTAATCGAGAGATTACAATTCCCATAATCTGATTAGGGTTAATGATTATAACTTGAGAGAGAGTAATCAACCCTAGGACTATCTAGAACTGGTAATCCGGTAATTCATAATCAATTAGGTTTTATTAAAGCCAGATAAAATTCCCGTTTCTCTTAATTGTTAGTTCTAAAATTTGATTCTTGGAATTGATTACGTGATTAAAATAAATTCTTGTCTTAGTTTTGTTTATTTTGAATTATTTTGAGTTATTTCTAGCCTTAGATTTTAGGATTAGATTAACCCTCCTTGTGGGATCGACACCTTAGGTACTACGCAAACGACTCGTGCATTTACTGAATATTGAGGTTAAATTATTAAAGCTTTTTCATATCGAAAACTTGCGATCAAGTTTTTGAGCCACGATCGTGGCAATTAGACCACGATCGTTGTCTACGTCAGGCAGACACCAAACAGGTAAAACATCAAGTTTTGAGGGATTTTTGGACCTTTTCGATCCTAGAAAAACAAACCCTAGGGTTGTTAAGAACATATAAGGTATTTAAAGAACAAGAAGAACATATAGAGGGAGCTTTTGCATTAGCTACAATTCAAAAACCTTGGCGAGTTTATCGAAAGATTGAGAAAGAGAAGAAGGAAGAGAGACATTGAGAAGAAGCCTACTCAAAGTACTTTCCAGAATAGGAGGTTTCTTATTGTTACTACCGCTGTCATTGATAACCCCCAAAATGTTTTTGTTGAGTTAAGCGTGATATTTTATGGAATTTGAATTTTTGCTTTAGAATGAATGGAGTTGTTAAGCATGATTTAAATCAATTACGAGGTCAAGTTAGAATTATTATTGGAGTTTAATTATTTATTTCAATATTAGTAGAATTTTTTTCACTAGTTAGTTAAACTATGCATTAAGAATGAATTGAGGGCGTTTTTGGCATGTCACTTAAGTTTAGAGATCATGAAGCATATAAGGAAGGTTACTTTTTTAGATCACTTAAGGTTAAAAGAGCGTAAGCTTATAAGGAAGGGTAAAATGGGAAGCAGAAAGTGTAGTCTTGCTTTTAAGGTGGAGAAAAACGTTAATTGAAGGAGAGAATAAAGTGAAAAAAAAATTGAATAGAGGAAGAGAGAGTGTCATGGGAGAAGAAGAAAAGAAGAGAAAGCTTAACTAGATTTCCAAATTTTCTTAGTTTTAATGGGTGATTTTGAAGTTGTTCAAGAAGGGAAAAAGAAAGAGGAAGAGAAAAGCATCCATTTGAGCTAAACATATCTTTGTTTGGTGAAGATTCAAGGTAAGTCAAATTTTAATTCTTTAGATTTTTGGAAGGATTTTGGTTCATAAAGCTTAGAAAATGCATGAGTTTAAGTATTATAGAATCAATTTTTAGTGAACGTGCTTTTTGAGTTTTCAATTGAGATTCTTATTCAATTGGGATTTTTGCCAATATTGAAGGAAATCAAGAGGAGAGGCAAGAGGAGCAAGAAGAGAGGCATCTTTGAACAATTGTTAAGCAAGGAATTCAAGGTGGGTTACATTTTTATAATTGAATAATAAGCCATTAATGTTTCTTCCAAATCAAGAAAGTAAATATTTTTCAATTATATTATAAATGTTCATTTATTGCTCTTTAAATGTTTTGAGAAAGTGTTATGTGTTTGGTATGTGAATATTATGTTGACGATTTATGAAAAGAATGCAAAAATGAATTTTCTTGCTATGTCTATGAAATCAATTTTAAAAAAAAGTGCCATTTTGAGTAACAAGTTTACAAGTTATGAAATACATGTTATGTGGGTTTGTTCTGACCCATTCTGTAGGTCAAGTACACTTTGAATAAAGGCTTCTCCCGCCTGCTCGTAAGTGGTATGGAGCTCCTTCGGGGACTCCTTTATGTTTACGACTACACAAAACTACTATATGGGATTGTGTTAGTTCGTTCTGTTCACAATTACACAGGACCATTTCATAGGAATGTGTTATCTCATTCTATTTATGGACCTCCCAATCCATTTTGATGTGGTTATGTGTTAACAGGTCTATTGAATGCATGATTTGGGTTGCTTATAAATTGTTTGTTAAATTAAGAATGTGGAAATATGTGCTTCACGATGCATTGTGAATTTTTCAATGGTTTTGTTTATTACTGGTTATAAAATTGTTACCCACGAGCTTTAAGCTCACCTTTCCGTCCCATCTTCAGGCGATGAGCAAGAGATCGAGTGATCAATCATAAGGGCATTACTCTTGATTATGCTTATTTTGTATTTTAAGTTAGTTTTTGTATAACAAGGTTTTAGTTGCATTTTGAGAAATTCTACTTTGTGTAAATTATGTATTTTTAGACTTTGACGTATTGTGGCTTGAAATTCCCATTAAATCTTTTTAAAACTCCTATCTTTTGATGATAATGAAATATGATTGTGCTTTTGCTCATGAATCTCAAAGTTTGTATATTGCATTTTTAAGCATTCATAAGAGTAAAATTTTGTGTTCTTCCTTCTAGGGCAAATCTGTATTGATCTAGGCTGGATTAGACATATTTGTCTTCAAAAAAGTTGTATATATTTTTCTTAGCTTTCCAACGATATAAAGTTTGGAATTTTTGGACTTCGAACAAAATAGATATGGCCTTCAGACGCAGCATAGGTACCAGATGAAGCGTTAGACAAAGCATCAGACGAAGCAATTTTGACAATCTAAATGACAAAAATTTTCTTCAAGGTCTCATAAAAGCTGTATATATTTTCCGTAGCTTTCCAACGATATAAAGTTTGGAACTTTTGGACTTCAGACGCAATAGATATGGCCTTCAGACGAAGCACTAGATAAAGCATAGGTACCAGATAAAGCGTTAGATGAAGCCATTTTGACCCTCTAGATGACAAAATTTTTCTTCAAATCTTCATAAAAGTTGTAGATATTTTTCTTATATTTCCAATGATATAAAGTTTGAAATTTTTAGACCTTGAACGCAAAAGATATGGCCTTTAGACAAAGCATAGGTACCTGACATGGCAACAGATGAAGCGTCAGACGAAGCGATTTTGACCCTCTAGATAACGAAATTTTTCTTCAAGGTTTGCAAAAAAGTTGTAGATCTTGAATTCCTTTTTGAAACCATCCCAAAACTACCACAATCCATTATCTCTAGTGGAAGTTATGCTAATTGTCCCAAGATAGGTACAATATGATTGAGAACATAATCATGGTTGACTCTTTTGGCAATAACTTCATCGTCCGACCTCCAAAAGAAATGATTATTGAACCAATAGATTCCTAACCTATGTTTCTATCCCTGAAAAACAAATTGGTAGCCTTTTGTTTTGATTTGAAAGAGACTTATGGAAATAAAATGAGGGAATCGATTGGAGGAGTATGATCTTGTTATGGGCATACTTTGGCTTTTAAGCATATCTTGATCTGTATAATAGAAAACTTTTGGGATGTAATAAGAATGAAGGTGAACCAAAGATGGCTAATGAGAGTTCATGGAAATAACCTTATAGGGTAATTCACACGCCCACGTTTTCATGACATTCAGATAGTTGGGCTCCGAAAACGGGGTCCAGTAGTCATCCATTCCGATTCTATTTTCGGTTTTGTTTTAATTTTATAATTGTATAGAATTTGGGAAAGCCATTGATGATTGGATTATTTGAATATTGAAGATTGTCTAACTCACCTTCTGCTTATTTTATCTTTGATATTAATGAAATTTGATTTTTTTGTTTTTACTGGATTTTTTATGATTTAAATTTTGCACTTGCATAATTCGGTGATAAACTGAGAGGGTGAACCGAATGAAAATCATTAAATTGGGCTAACAAGAGTTAGGTAATTTAATAGAACAAGAATTAAATCAAATCGGCAGTTTCTTGGATAACTTCAGATCTAATTTAGATTTTGGATAGATTGTTAGTCGAGAGATTTCAGTTCCCATAATCTAATTAGGGTTTTTGAATTAGGGTTAATGATTATAACTCGAGAGAGAGTAATCAACTTAGGATTGTCTAGAACCAGTAATTCAATAATTCATAATCAGTTAGGTTTTCATTAAAGTCAGATAAAATTACCCTTTCTCTCTATTAGTAGTTCTTAGGTTGATTTTTGATTTGGTGTTGCAATTGCAATTTTGTTTATATTTCCGAATTTGATTCTTAGAATTGATTGCGTGATTAAAATAATTTCTTGCTTTAGTTTTGTTCATTTTGAATTATTGCGAATTGTTTTCAGCCTTAAATTTTAGGATTAAATTAACCCTTCTCGTGGGATCGACACTTTAGGTACTATGTGAACGACCTGTGCGCTTGCGAAATATCGAGGATAAATTATTAAAACTTATTCATATCGAAAACCCGCAATCAAGTTTTTGGACTAGCATCCTTGCAACATTTGCTTTATTGATTCCTTTTCAACATTTTCTTACCACGATCATATCGCAATATTATCCTAAAACATTCCCTCAATCTCTTAAGTGTAACCTTTTAGGTTTCCGATTTTTGGTCACTTGAATTATCTTTTAATCAGAGCAATTAATAAATGGTTTCAAGATGCTAATTTACTAGAAAGTAAGTGGATTGACATACGAACTCTTTGATAGTCAATTATCTAACTAACGAACCTTTCTATAGGTAATTACCATATAATTCATCCTTTCACCATTCTATACCTACTTGGTTTAGAGTATGGACCACGTGTGAACTCCCACTCGACTAACTACATCACATTTAGTCCAATTGATATTAGTTCTCATCCTGGGAATCTCAATGCTCTTTATGTCATTAAAGACTCTCTTCAAGACACATCTACTATGGCCAAAGATTCCTGAGTAATGACCCCGATAAGAGGTTCGTGGATATCATCTTCTTCTATTAGGAGTGGTGAATCCTTTTTTTACTACCTAATTACCTTCAAATACTAATAACTGTACCCAATCGCTACCTTATGACTGACCTTGTCTTGAAGCAACAAGGAATGGTGTCAAAGAACATGATTAGTATCTACGATATCTTTGAGGACCTCAAGTCTAAGGATATTTTCACCATTACTATGATGAGATTAATCTATGACATTTGATAGACCATCCATATGATAATCTCATAGGGGGTCATCCGATATACTTACTAGTCTTTATAAGCATCCACATATTAACTCTAAATATCTCATAATTACAGTTTATGAGATCCAATGCTTAATCAAATCAAAGAGTATAACATGTGCTAGTCTATTCGGATTAACAATGTCTTGTCTCATAATGAGGTTCCTATCATATGCAATTATGTTAGTATATAAATTATCCCTAATCATAGGATAATGATGTCATCTTTATTTAATTCATGCAATGTTTCGTATCATGGACTTCATTTACTCCCTTTAAGATTGTGGGCACTCTCTCTATCTTCACATCTCTTCTATCACTAATCACCCTACTCAGGGTGTTATCTCCTAAGTATGTGCTTGGACCTCTAATGAGACGTTGGTTCCTTGACTTGAGCAATAGCCCCATTATTGTCACAATACAACATGATCAGGTCTACAATGCTCAGAACCACTCCAAATTCTATAACGAACTTCTTGATCCAAACAGCTTCTTTTGTCACTTCTACAACTACAATGTACTATAATTCAGATATTGAATCTACAGTCGTCTCTTATTTAAAACTCTTCCAACTGACTACTCCACCATTCAGTATGAAAACACAACCTGACTAGGATTTGGAGTTATCCTGATCAGATTGAAAACTAGCATCTGTATGCTCACTCACTACGAGATCTCCATCTCTATATATCAAGAATACATCCTTAGTCCTTCTCAAGTACTTTAGGATATTCTTGACAGCCACTTGGTGACACTCACTAGGATCCAATTGATATTGTTCGTAACATTTATAGAATATGATATATCAGATCTGGTACATAGCATAGCATACATGATTGATCATATTGCTAAAACATAAGGGATTAAACTTATATGAATCCTCTCATTTTACGTCTTGAGATACATAGATTTCGAGAGTTTTATCCCATGAGTCATGGGAAGAAACCCTCTCTTAGACTGCTTCATGTTAAACCTGTTTAGCATTTTATCTATATATCTAGACTATTAAAGACCTAGAAACTTCCTTGATCTATCTCTATAGATCTTTATTCCCAATATATAAGTTGCTTCTTCAAGGTCTTTCATTGAGATATTCCGGTATAACCAAATTTTGACAGATTGTAAACTTGAGACATCATTTCCTATTAGTAATATGTCATTCACATACAACATAAGGAATATGATAACACTCCTACTAATCTTCTTATACTTACAAGGTTCATCTGGAATTTGTGAGAAACCAAGCTTTTTGAGTATCACATCAAATTAGATGTTCCAACTCCTAGAGGCTTGCTTCAATCCATAAATGGATTTCTAAAGCTTATATACCTTTTCACCATCTTTGGATATTAAGCCCTCAGGTTGTATCATAAACACATCCTCGGCTAGGTTTTGATTCAGGAAATGGGTTTTATCCCTTTGGGTCAGTCGTCCAAAGTCCATACTTGGTTTTCAAATATGGAATCCATTTCGAAATTTATGGCTTGAAGCCATTTATCAAATTCTGAACTCTTCAGAGCCTCTTCGTAGGTTGTAAGCTCATTGTCTTCTATGAGCAATACGTTATTATGTTCACTTACGAGAAATCAATCTCTCCAGAACATTATGTATCCTACTTGAACTGTGAACATTTTATATGTCAAAAGGTTCAACTGTTTTCTCGTCTCTATGAACAACAATCTCAGATTCAGATAGTTGATTTGCATTTGTTTAAGCATCATTAACTTCATTAAGTTTAATTTTGTTCCCACTGGCTTTTCTTAAAAGAAACTCTTTCTCTAAAAAGACAAAAAGCTTTGAGACAAACACCTTTTGCTCTAAAGCATTGTAGAACTGATATCTAATTGTTTACTTAGGAGATCCTACAAATAAACATTTATCAAATTTCACTTTAAGCTTATCTAATTGAATCCGTTTCACGTAAGTAGGATAACCCTAAAATTTCATATGAGAAAGATACGGTTTCTTATTAGTCCATATCTCATATAGAATAACATCATCATATAAACAACAATCTCTAGTGCATAACCTTAAAAGTATTTCGGTAGATCTATTAATACCATCACTGACCTTACTATATTGTTGATTGCAAAACCAGTTCACTAGTTTTACGCTCAGAATTGCAAGTATACGAGGTGTAACTTATAGCAAAGAATAGATATTGATCCCTTAGAGATTGTGTTTAGATGCTACTTAATTCAGGTTGTTTCGTTTGAGAACCAATTTTAAAGAATATAAACTGAAAAGATAAATTAAATCAAACAACTAAAAATGAACAAATGATAAAGCAGAAGTGTAAAAATTTAGAGTATTAGATTTAATAGATAAGCAGAAGTACAAAAATTTAGAGAATTAGATTTAACAGATAGAGATCACTTTTCCCTATCTTATTTCCCTCCTACCTTGTTAATTGAAATGTTCCTCACCTAAGATGTCCTAATGTATTAACTACCCTCTCTCAAGTTGTAATTAATTTTACCTAGACAAATTAAATGGAAATGATTAAGCAATCTCTCAGTATACAAAATCAGTCCACCAACTCAACTAGTTATAAAGTTATCTTATGGTTAATCAACTAATTAGCTAAGATCTCTCTCTAACTAATCAATTAATTTGATGAATGTCGATCTATAAAGTGCTAATTCTCATTGTACATCCCTACACAATTTACCCAACTCAATTTCTCAATATAATGCAAGGTATAAGCTCAACATTCATCAAAATCATCATTCATTCAAATCAACAAAGTAAGAGTTCAACAAGTAGTTCAAAAGTAATATCTACAAATAACTTAGCCGCTCATAATGTCATTAACATCCCCAACAACCAAAAAATCCATCATAAAGATGCTAGAAGAGAAAAAGAAATAAAAAGTAGATAAAGCAATCTCCTCCCCTTCTTTGCCCAAATTTGGAAAATCTGGAGTTAGTGTGTTCTTTGCCTAATTTGAAACGTAAATCTTGATTCTTTACCTCTCTTTAGGCTCTAAATATGTTTTTTAGCTTAAGGAGGAAGGTTCTCCCATCACCCCTACGACCCTAAGGATCTGTGCCCTTCTATATGACAAGACAAGTCACAATACCTTAAAAATAAGTGAAACCCGTGTGTTTTTTTTAACTCCAGTTCCCACGATAGTGGGAACGATTGTGGAAATTAGCATGAATCCCACTATTGTGAGTTCTTGTTCTATATCTCCTCCACTTCTCTTCTCCTCTCTTGGTCCCTTGTTCAATCACAAAGGTGGCCACCCTCCATTCCAACACCAAAAGGATCAATTCTTACCCTAAACTAACATCAAACATAAAAGAACAACTATAAAGATCAAACTAAACAAAAACAAATAAAATAAGTCCTAAAACATAACAATAACAACTTGTTATGCAAGAAACACATGCCAAATACTTAGAAAAACACACACTAATGCACATATATCAACTTCCCCACACTTAAGTCTTTGCTTGTCCTCAGGTAAAATCAAACACAACCAATCAATTCCATCACTGTATTTTCACAAATATCAAAGCATGCAATCCCTCAAAGTTTGGCTAACTCAAATTTCAAGCTACTACACACATCATGACTACTTTTCATTAGTGTACTTGAGCAAACTAAACTTATGGCACTATCACTCAAAGATAAGTATAAATGCAAAATGAATCTTCCTCATGGTTTCACTCATTTCTCTCAAGTGTTTGATGGCTAGTGTTTCGCTCAAACTCCTTATAGGAAACTAAACTACCATAGGCTTGTTAATACACTAATTCTCCTCTACAATGATTACATGCGTAAATAGATCAAAAGGACTTGCTTCAGAATGTAATTTGGTAAGGTTAAGGTGGGTCAAAAGGGGTAAAGGGTTTAACATAAGCATTCATAAAGTAATAAGTGAACAAAGGGATAAAAAACATATTTTTGAGATACACAAATGTAAATATACTACTATTCTGCACTTATTGATGCTACTAAAATGTTCTTCCTTTTTTTTTCTCAGATGAGTTGAGTGATACTTCTACTCTTGGATCACATTACATTTAGATGTTATTTTATTCATTGTCTTTTTTTAGACTAATACATCACTTAATACTCTACTAAGCTTATGAGTGGGTAGGCTAATTGTAACATCCCGGTCCCACATAACGGGTCGGATTCGGGAAACGGGTCTATGAGGAGACCAATGAGAGAAGTAATGA
>JANQBM010124420.1:0-25605 GCA_025594535.1 Erythroxylum domingense | reverse complement strand
CACTAAGGTACATATATTCCTTACCTTTTAAAGAACTATAAGTAGCTAATCTTCTTCCTTCTAGTTCAAAGGAATATCGAGATCGATTAACATGTTTAGGCATTGATAAATCATAGTCATACTGTTCTTAACTTTCATTTGATATTGATTATGTTATTATGTGTTTGAAGTATAGGATTTATGTATAAATGATTTAAATAGGGCCTGCCAGATCATTGTTATTAGTATTTTCTCAATTTACTTTGTGTTTATCTTTTCGTTTACGTTCATTGTATCTATTTCATTTCATCATTTTAGGGTGTTTTGTTTTCTTTTATTTGCAACATTTGAAATAGCATTTGCATCCCAACTCTACCTTAGCTCACCATTTTCTATATAGATTGGTAGTTAGGAATTTATTATTTGGTAGTTAGCGACAGACTATCAAATCCTTAGCACCGCTGCTGTGGAGTTGGCATGTGTTAATTGTTGTTTCTTATGTTATTTTTATTTTTGTTTTTGTTGATCTTTATGATTCTTTCATCGATTTTCATGTCCTATAGTTCCTCAAAAGATATTGTTTGAGTAAATTTTTTAAGAAAAATATAGGTTCATTACTTTCTCCACTTAACCCTTTCTCTTTTTCTCCTATAGCAGGTCGCACCAAATTTCATCAAAGGATGAGAGCAGTCATTCCTCATCCTTTGAAGAAGAAGTTCACGGGAGTTCAGAAGAAATAGAAGAGATTATAGAATATCATCAGCTCACCTTAAAGGAGCTTGTAGCTCCTTCTTTCAATCCTAATTTGCTTTGTATCAATAATCTGAATGTTGAGTTGGAAGTTGAAATTAAACCTGAACTGATATATGCATTGCCTACTTTTACAAGTTTTTATGACACCATCTCACTAGGATCAAGTTACATCACAGATCCCAACAACTTCCTGAAGGAGTTCCACATCGTATGCTCAGATATGAAGCCAATAGGAGTATTAGTGGAGCAACTCAAGTTAAAAGTATTTCCCTTTGCCATAGCAGACACAACTAAGGAGTGGTTGTATGACTTGCCCGCCGATTCGGTCAATAGATGGAAGCAAATGCAGCAGGTATTTCTAAAGAAGTACTTACCTGCCTTAAGACTCGCTAACTTCAAGAAAGAGATCTGTGGTATTCGACAAGACACAAGGGAGTCTTTACATTAGTATTGGGAGCTTTTCAGGAAGCTCTACAATATCTATCTAAAACATCAGATAAATGACTAGTTATTAATTCAATATTTCTATGAAGGTTTGCTTCCTTTGGATAGAAATATGATAGACGTTGCGAGTGGTACAGCCTTGATGGATAAGGCACTAGAGGATGCTAGGAACTTAATAGCAATAATGGTAGTAAACTCCTAGTATTGGTGCAATCGCAACATTGTTTCCTCCTCAACAAAGTAGGTGAAGGAGGTCTCCCTTTCCAAGTTAGAGTAGCAAGTCGCAAATTTGACTTCATTGGTACAACAAGCAGTGATAGAAAAGGGGCCTATTAAGGTATGTGGTATTTGTGCGTTAGCTGACCATCCTATAGATGTTTGCCCTTCCTTGTAGGATGAACAGGACGTTAATACAATTGGAGGGTTCTAAGGATAATAGCGAAGGTATAACCCTTTTTCCCCAACTTATAATTAGGGGTGGAAGGATCATCCCAACTTTAGGTATGGAAACCCATAACAAGGAAGTAGTTCTAATGCACGCCAATTCAATTATCAATAGTAGTAATAAGGATTCCATGTACCACTAGGTTTCCATCAGAATCAACCACAGTTTCAGCCAAGGCCACCATCTCCATAAGCACCAAAACCACTACAATAATAAGATGGAGGTATGTCTTTAGAGGAAATTGTTAAGAGCTTAGCGTCTAACACTCTTCAACTTCAGCAGGAAGCGAGAAGTGGTTTGTAAAATTCAAAAAATCAGGTCAGTTAGTTAGTTGATACCATGGGGAAGCTGCAAGCCTAAAGTTCCATAAGGTTACCTAGTAAACCTGAAAGGAATCCAAGAGAAGATGCCTGTGCCATTACCTTAAGAAGTGGTAAGGAGGTGCAATGACCAAGGACGGGGAAGGAGAAAAAAGAAGAGGAAGAAACGGAGCTAACAAAGAAGGAGGATCACCATCCTCGGGTAAGTACTTCACACCCTATTATTAATGGTCCACCTCCTGTTCCATTTCCGTACAGGTTAGCAAAGAATAAGTAATAGGAGAAGGAAAAGGAAATATTGGAGATCTTTCACAAGGTGGAAGTTAATATCCCTTTTTTGGAAGCAATTAAACAAGTTTTGCGATATGCTAAATTTTTTAAGGAGCTGCACACCAACAAGCAGAAGTTGAAGGGAGATGAGAAGATTAGTATGGGGGCAATATGGCAGTAGTCTTATAGATGAAGCTACCCCCTAAGTACAAGGATCCAGGTATTTTAACCATTCTTTGTAAGATCGGTAACATGAGGTATAAGAGATGTATGTTAGATTTAGGAGCTTCAATTAATGTTATGCCTTTGTCTATTTTTAAAGAACTTATTTTTGGTTCATTAAAGGATACCTGTGTTATCATTCAATTGGCTGATAGATCTAACACAAATCGTGAGGGGATTATTAAGGATGTTTTGGTGTAGGTTAATGAGATTATTTTCCCTACATATTTTTATGTCTTAGATATGCAAGATAAGGGCTCTTCAAACCCTTTGAAAAAATTTTTAGGTAGGCCATTTTTGAAGACATCTCGGAAAAAATTTGGTCTACATAGCGGGGTGTTGACTATGGAGTTTGATGGTGAGGTCATTATTTTCAACATCTTTGATGCCATCTGCTATCCATCAGATTGTGAATCGATCGCTAAGGTAGATATTCTTGACTCTTTAGTGGAACATTGGTCTCTTCTTTCTATAGGTGACCATTTGGAGGTAGCCTTGACTACCTCATTAGAGCAAAAGATGTCTGGTTATTGGAAAAGCAAGTTTGAGTTTGGAGAGGATCTAAAGGAAGCAATTTAGGCATTTGAGACAAGTCCTTTTAGTAGGTATGTCCCTCACTTTTTAGAATTGCCCATTAGTACTAATCGGTTGTTACCTTTTATTGTGCAGGCACTAGAAGTGGAGTTGAAGCCCTTACCAAGTCACCTTAAGTATGCTTATTTAGGCACTAACAATACACTTCCATTTATCATAGCACGTGATCTTACAAAGGTGCAAGAAGAAAAGCTTGTTAGTGTGTTGTGAGAGTATAAGATGACATTGGGAAGGACAATTGTGGATATTAAAGTTATTTGTCCTCCCTTATGCATGCAAAGGATTTTTATTAGTGAAGGAGCTACCCCAATCCATCAAGTGCAAAGATGTCTCAACCTACCGATGATGGAGGTGGTGAAGAAAGAAGTGATGAAGTTGCTAGATGTGGGTGTCATAAACCCCATCTCCGACAGTAAGTGGGTAAGTCCTTTGCAGGTGGTTCCTAAGAAGTTGGGCATCACAGTTATGGAGAATGAGAGAGGAGAGATGGTTCCAACTTGGGTGTAGAATGGATGGAGAGTTTGCGTGGATTATCTCAAGCTCAACTCGATGAGTAGAAAGGACCACTTTTTGCTATCCTTTATTGATCAGATGTCAAAACATCTTGCTGGTCGTGCTTACTATTGTTTTCTTGATGGGTATTTAGGTCATATTCAGGTTGTTATTACACTAGAGGACCAGGAGAAGACGACTTTTACATGCCCATATGGCACCTTTGGCTAAAAAATGATGTCTTTTAGATTGTGCAATGCCCTCGCTACCTTTCTAAGGTGCATGGTAAGTATCTTTTCTAAGTATCTAGAGAAAATCATTGAAGTTTTCATGGATGACTTTATCGTGCCTGGGGATTCATTTGAACAATGTCTAGATCACCTTATTTTGGTATTTAAACGATGTTTTGAAACTAACCTTGTTCTTAGTTATGAAAAGTGTCATTTTATAGTTCAACAAGGGAGAGTTTTAAGACATGTCATTTTTACTAAGGGTATTGAGGTAGATAAAGCCAAGATAGACCTTGTTTCTTCTTTGCTTTACCCCGCTTCTGTGCAAAAAGTTCTATCTTTTCTTGTCTATATGGGGTTTTATCGTAAGTTCATTCAAGAATTTTTCAAGGTTGCACCCATTGTGTAGGTTGCTTCAGAAGGATAAAGAGTTTGTTTTTGATAAGCAATGCAATAAGGCATTTGATGCTTTAAAGGAGAAGTTAGTTACCACACCCATCCTACACCTTTAGATTGGAGTCTGTCATTTGAGCTCATGTGTGACGACTCCATCCATGCCATTGGAGCAGTTTTAGGTCAAATAGTGGGGCGAATCCCTCATGCTATCTATTATGCCTCGAAGAACTTGAATGAAACCCAAGTAAATTACACCACCACAGAAAAAGAGCTTCTTCCAATATTTTTTTCTTTAAATAAGGTTATGTCTTATTTATTGGGTACTAAGATTATTGTTTATTCTAATTATACAGCTTTAAAGTACCTACTGGCGAAGAAGAAGGCAAAACCAAAGCTCATCTATCGGATACTTCTACTTCAAGAGTTTGATGTAGAGATAAAGGATAAGAAAGGGTTAAAGAACGGAGTAGCAGATCATTTGAGCCGCTTAGTGGAGCATGGTACTGACACAGGCCCTATCAATGATTATTTTCTAGATAAGCAGCTACATACAGTACAGTAAATAGCTCCCTAGTACGTTAATATAGTGAATTTCTTAGTTTCTCATCAATTTCCTATAAATTTCACCAAGGCACAGAATTAGAGGATGAAGAGACAAGCAAAGTTTTATGTACGGGATGATCCTTACTTGTGGTAATTTTATGTACATCAAGTCATTAGATGGTGCTTACCGGACAATGAATTTCTTACTATTTTGACATTTTGTCACTCTTATGCATGTGGACATCATTTTAGCCTAAAGTAGAGAGCTCATAAGTTCTAGAGTGTGGATTACTGACCATCTCTATTTCAAGATGCATGTGATTTCTATAAGACTTGTGACAACTGTTAGCATACATGTTTGTTAGGTTCTAGTAAGGAAATGCCTCAAACCACCATATTAATTTGTGACATTTTTTATGTTTAGGGCATGGACTTCATGAGTTCCTTTCCCTCCTTGTTTGGATTTCAATATATTCTACTTGCAGTTGATTATATGTCAAAATGGGTGGACGCAAAAGCCACCGGAACTAACCATTTTTAAGTGGTTATATAATTCTTGAAATCTAACATTTTTTCTAAGTTTGGAGTCCCGCGAGCCATCATTAGCGATAAGGGAACTCACTTTTACATGTTCTAAAATGTTAAAATGGATGTTTGATGGATTTTATAGCTTAAATTTATGAATTTTTTAATATATTAATGGATGATTATTCCTCTAATTTTCCAACTTTAATCCTGGTTTTTTGAGTTTGTTAATATGCTTTTTTAGATCTGAATATGTTGGATATTTAAATGTTTAATGGTTTATGTCATAGTTAGATTTATGCATTTTCTTAGATTCATGATCAATTAATTTGGGTTTTTGAGCAAGTTATGTGTGCTGGAATTTTTATTTTGATGCAATTAGTTTAGATTTTGTAATTTGGGTTATGATTAGTTACTTGTTAGCATAAAGAGTTTTGATTTCTATTAAGTTAGTATTGAATTTCAGTTTTTATTACTTCACTTATAATTTCCATCCTTGGTTTTATTTAATTAAGTATGAGTTCTGTTTATTTAATTTCTATTGTGTTTAATATGAACATGTGTGGCTAGATTACTGAGGGGTTTGGAGATATTATATTAGAGTTGAACTTGTTTTGAAGTGGTGCTTGAAGGTCTAAGTTGGTTTGGGATTTAGGATAAATGTAATGAATTAAAAGCTGCTTATAGGTTTGATCAACCTTTAGGTAATTTTCTAATTTGAAGGCTAGGGTTGAACATGTGATATGTAATAGCCTATAGTGATTCTCGAAAGTAACAATAGGTTAGTTGAATTTATCAGGATACTTAATAAACTAATCTAGGATCGCACACCTTTAGTTTACACCTTCCGAGCTTATGAGTAGGTGCCTTAAGTTAGTTGTTTCTTAGTACCTAATGTATCTTCGCTATTGAACTTAAAGAGCCTATTCTAGGTTATAGTGGAGATCGGGGCATTTATAGAGATTATTAGTTTAACCTATTCTAAGGAATTTAAGGGTTCGAGAGCTTAATCAAGTCAATAGGCTAACACTATGATGAGATTACCTTTTATTTAGATTCAAAGACCAATGAACATACCAGGTCCTAAAGATATCTCCAACCCACTTCTTTACCATTGTTATTACTCTTTTCTCAATTTGCTTTGTTTTTATCTTTTCGTTTATATTTATTGCATCTTAACTGTTTGATTTTCATCATTTCAGGGTGTCTTGTTTCCTTTTATTTGCAACATTTGAAATAACATTTGCATCCCAGCTCTCTGTGGTTTGGCCCTAGCTCACCATTTGCTACATAGTTTGGTAGTTAGGAATTTATTATTTGGTAAGTAACAGGTTATCAATTGTTCAGGATAGGGCCAAAGTCAATAACCTCTCATTTACAGTATACTCTCTATCTTCAGAATCTCAGTCACTACTGAGTCCCCACACTCTAGGAATATATCGAATGTCTCTTCACCTTTTTCCTCCTCATTTAATTTCTCCAATCTACTATATAAATGTGAAGGTTTAATATTAACAATAATAAGGGACTTAACATTTACCTCTGAACTAAATGATATATCTTTTTCTCCTTCAAGCTCCTCCTCCACTTCTTCGACAAAAGCAATTCCTTGAATAGTTCTCTGCACTAATATCCTTTGGGTTCACCTCGGGTTGATATGGTTGCTCCTCTTCTCTTTGTGATTCTAGGTGGTCAAGAGTTTTCATCATCTGATCCATCCGGCTTGCCACATTCTAGAGTCTAGATATTGTATCTTAGTGGAATTGAAACATATCGTCCTAGAACTACTTTACACGTTGTTGAATACCCTGTTGGAGTTGAATATTTTTAATAGTTATAATATTAAGTAAGTCTTTCAAAGATGTATCTGAGTCTTGATAAGAAGCTTTTGGTCTATAAGGGAATTATTGTGTGTCCTGTATACTATCAAGGAAGTAATTTTGTTGATTATCCCATCCTTAACTAAAATTTGTATGATCACTCCAAACATGGTTTTAAGATTGGGAATATAAGTTATATAAAAAAAATTACTTCCGTCCACAAATTTATTTTTCACAAATACTAAACAAAAAATGAAAACATCAAGAAATAACAAAAAGAAACTAATTACAAACAAATATGTACAAAAACAAATTAAAATTGAGATCTCTAGATTTAATTAAACAGCCACATTATGAATTAGGAAAACAGGTTAATCAAAGCAACATCCATACAAGCATGGGTCATTTAACCTAGGTTATGTTATCCCTAATGATTCGACACTAATAGGAAAAAAACTATTACAGATTGTATCCATAATGATCTGAAACCATTAATTGTTACAAATGAATCTCAACATAACAATTACGAATTCTATTAAAGATTTTAGCAATATCCAAGCACAAAAATTAAAGATTGTGTTCAAAATTCTGATAACAGGTTCACACATAAACATTCTATCAAGAATGAGAATAACGATCATTTATAAATGAAAACCAAAATCCATAAATATAGGATAACATAGTCAATCCTTAAGAGAGAAAAAACAATAAAAACAATGAAAAATATGTTTAACCAAGTTCTTCACTGTCGATATCACCTTCAAATAAGGTCGGGAAGCTTAGCTCTCTATCTTCTCTATGTGTCTTTAACAGCATCGAGTTTTACCTCTCATTCTTCTTTCAAAACCCCCGAATGTTTTGTCCAAATTTTCATCACATTTACGTCATCACAACAATATATTTGCACTCAAAACTAGGTTTTTGGGTAAGTTGGCAGCATTTCACAGGTGTGCATATGTTGTTCATGTTCACAAGCATGCATATGAGTCATGGGCGTACATAGTGGTGTCGCACCCATGAAAAATCAGTCATGGGTGTGCATGAAGTGTAACGCATATGACAAGTAAGTCATAGGTGTGACTAACATGCTCATGCCCATGAATTTTATGTTATGGCCGTGAGTCATTTCCAGCACTCTTCATTCTTGATTTTCAACCTATACTCTTCATTTTATGCATTTTCTTCTCTCCTCTTGTCCTAATCCTTCTCCTTCTTTCTCTATGAAGACAAGTGAGTGTGAATCTAAAAAATGTGGCAAAAAAAAGTGCTTTTAACTCACTTTGGCTATTACGCTTCCGAGTTGTACCGAAAACCAAATATCAACTAAAGTGAATGTCTTAAGTATTTCATATAATGAACACTAAGGCTATGTTTGGTTGGGGTTTATTAATGGAATGAAATGGAATGTAATAGTATTCCATCATTTAGGAGTAGGGTTTATAATAGAATGGAATGGAATAGGATGGAAGAGGAGGGTTTCATATTGCATCCCATTCTATCATAAATAGTAAAAATGAGAAACCTCCAATTTGGAGGGTTCTAGATAAAATGTAAAATGATAAATAACTTTTCAATATATTTCATTATGAACCCTTCTATCCCTCGTAAACAACAATTTTCTAGTATTACATCTATTTACATTCCATTCTGTTATAAATCATTCCATTTCATTAAAAACCTTAAGTCCAACCAAACATAGCCTAAGTGTTGTGGAATAACTGTATAATCAATTAAGAACATATCATCTGGTAAGCTTAATTACACACCTTCTTGATACAATTCTTATTGTAAGATTAAGGATAACTTGAAAATAACATATACATGGAAACCTAATTTAGAAGGACCTAAAATGAAATGTATTCCTAGGCGGAGGAAGTTTAAGACAAGATTATTTAAAGAGCTTATGGAGCTTGAGGAACTTAAGCAATTCAGTGAATGAAATTATGAACTAGATAAAACTTAACACAATTCTATAATGAAGTGAAGTAAAATAATGGAAGTTTAAAAATGCATCATAGTATGGAGAAATAGGATACACAAATAGATTATCAAAATACAGTTAAAGGGAATTTTTCCATAGTAACAATAAAAAAGTCTGAGAGGAATATCATCACAAGGAGGGCAAAAGAAAAGCTAGAACACTCAAACAATAAGAAGGAATTTGAAATATTTTTGAAAAGAAAAAAATGAAGATTGTTTTATAGATTGTAAGAGGGGAAAATGTTCCTTTTAATTAGTTGTTGTTTAAAGATTTTCCTTTTAAAAATAAGCCTAATGTAATGGCAATTTTGGAATCCAAAATCAAAGTAAAAAACTATGATCTTTTGAAAATGATTCAAACTCATTAGAGGAATGTTAAAAATCATGATTAGCACCCAAATGGAAGAACATTAATATACAACAATAACTCTTCTATTGAAGTTTCCACCACTTGTATCATTGACCAAATCATACATACTGAGGTCTTATGTAAATTTACAAGGATATTTTACCAAATTTTTTTCATATATGCTCACAATAATGCTTATCAAAGAAATCAATTGTGAGATGAGATAAGGAGGTTATCTGTCAATTTATATTCCCCTTATTTAGTTATCTGTCAATTTATATTCCCCTTATTTACTAACAAGTAATTTTAGCTCCATCATACCATCAAAAGAAGTTAAAGGTTCCAATGCAGTAAAGGCTCTTTATTGGAGATGAGAAAATGTTTCTCAAACATTAAAGTTTCTGATATTGCTTATAGGGGAAACTTTTTCATATTGAACAATAAATAGTAAGGAGATGATCTTATCAGGAAGAAATTTGATCAAATTTTAGCAAAGGTAGAATGGTTTCACTAGTTTCCAAGTAGCTATATAATGTTTTCAGCCACAATTTTTGATCACTCAACTGTTATCTCCCTAATAGATCCTACAAGTATCAAATTTTAGCAAAGCCAAAATGGTTTCATTAGTTTCTAAGTAGCTATATAATGTTTTCATCCACAATTTTTAATCACTCAATTGTTATCACCCTAATAGATCCTATAAGTCTCAAGATACCTTCTATATTTAACAACTTCCTTGTTCACATACTAGGAGTTGAAAAAAATCACAGCATAACATTATACATAAAATGTATTTATCTAAGAAATACATATATGATTAAAAGATCAATATTCTCAAAAATATTCTTAAGTTGTTGTATAAAGAAAATGTGGCCAACATCCATCATATTTTAGTAACTACTAATCTTGTCTGAGCTTTATAGAAATCATACTTCTATTATGCTATTGAGAAAGAAAAATTGGCCTTGTTTAATGTATCAAAGGCATTGTCCTATGATCATTCCTTAATGAAGCAAAGATCTAGGATATAGTGGTTAAAAGGTAGTGATAGGGGATCTTCATTCGTTTATAAATCTATTATAACTAGGAGATGCATCAACATAATTTCTAGTTTGGTAATAAATAACCAAACTATCACTGCACAAAAGATCCTATTCAAAGAAGTCTATGAATACTTTTTTGCCAATATAAATTCCTCCACTAATGTTCAATATTTAGTTTATATGACAAACAATATCATGGAAGGGTATGTTTCTACATAAAAGGCTGAGATTCTATCGACACTAGTAACCAAACAAGAGATTTTTCATGTTGTCAAAATTTTATACCCTCTTAAAGCCCCATGGCTACATGGTTTTAACATGATTTTCTTCATCAAAATATGTCCAATCTCTAAAGATATGGCACTTAAAGCTATACTAGAATTTTTTAAGAAGAGGAAACTATATAGGAAGGTTAATAAGAGCTTTATCACATTAATCCCTGAAGGAGAAGAATATAATTACTTTAGTGATTTTAGGCCTATTGCTTATTATAACTCCATCTATGAAATTATCTCAAAGATTCTGAAAAATAGACTCAAGAAAGTGTTGATTAGTCATGTAGACATTTCACATGGTGCTTACATTCCAAAAAGAGTGATGGGTGACAACATTCTACTTAAGTAAGAATTCATGAGAGGATATACCAGTAGGAAAGGTGGGAAAAACTTTATCTTAAAGGTGGATATAAAGAAGGCCTATGAAAATGTGGATTGGATCTTACTTGTAAAAGTCATGAAAGTTATAGAGTTCCTAAAAATTTTCATATAATCATCTGTGTTTTACTACTCCTATTTTTTCTTAAAGCACAAAGCAAGGAGATCTAATCTTACTATACCTCTACTCTTGTTATGGAAGTTTGCAATAGACTTTTAAATAGAATTTGGAGAGAAATAAGCATTTTAAGTTTCATTTGAAGTGTAAAAGGCTAGGTATCACAAATCTTATTTTTGCTAATAATATACTAATATTGGCTGGAGTTGAAATAATTTCAATAGCTGTGATAATAAACGCAATAAAAATGTTTACCAGGCTATTTGGTCATGATGTAAATTCCAATAAGAGTTCCTTCTACATTTCTAAAAGTTCCTCCCATTAGGAGCATATGATGAGTAGTATTAATGGGTTCATGGGACTTCATCTACCTTTTTCTTACCTTAGTATTCGAATATCATCAATGAGATTAAGTTATATCAGCTTCAAACCAATGGTGGATAAAATACAAGCAAAAGTTTCTAGTTAGAGTGTGAAAGCATTATCGCTAGATGGACGAACTTAACTAATATCAATTATTTTAAATTAGATTAATGTATATTGGGACACTCATTTCGCTATTCCTAAGGTTATGAACAAGACAACTGATAAAATGATCAAGAAAATTTTAATGTATAACTTCTATTAAATATTCTAAGGTTTGCATTTTAAGAAGGCATAAATATAATTCCCTTAAAATTGTTAAACTTATATATGCTTACTAAGAGACTATGGAAGCTAATAGATGATAAAAAAATCTCTATGAAGCAAATGGCTTCATGACTATTACATCTAAGGGAACAGTCTATGGAAAATAGATCAATCAATAAGAAACACTTCAACTACCTTGAAAGAGATCCTTAAGATTAGAAACATAATCAGACCTTACGTTGGCAAAAAGGTTAGAAATGGAATTGAAACATTCTTTTAGTATGAAAATTGGATAGTAGGATGACCTTTGGTGAATGTAGTGGATTTGCATTCTCTAAAAGGCATTATACATGAAAATAATGGGCTTTTAAATGTTTAGAGCATAAGAATGTGATTTTGTCCAAAAACTCTAATAGCAATATGAGGAATGAATTCAACAAGTTGGTGTTGCATAATAATATGGAAGATAAAAACTGATGGATTCCTTTCAATAAAGGAAACACTAATATTGTTTCATACAGAAAACTACATCAACATAATTATGTCATCTAAGTTCCAATTGTGTCAATATATGATGCTATTAGGTAGCTATCAAAACAAATTATTGTATTTGGATCAGAATAGCTTTCTATATTTGTTTTTGGGGCTCTCCTCCTAATGGTGGGATTGTAATTATTAAGTAATGCCTTTTATCAATTTAGTTCAATTTCATTTTTCAATAAATAAAAAACAAGAAAGTAAAAATAGATAAGGTAAAGTTATAATCTTTAGTTGCTTATGATCAATCACTTCTTAATAAATCTTTTAACTGGAAGACTACTTAAACTCTTTTCTCATCCTAGATCACTATTCGGATGCCCTTAGTTTTTTATATATGTAGAACACATAGAAGAAGAGTATGAATTAGAAAGATTTATCTTTGAATCTCCTAGGTGTGTCTATCACCAATAAGGATTTAGAATATCAAACTCTAAGCTAGGTGCCTCTTTATAGAAGTTAAAAGCTTCAACCCCCTTCTTCTCCTTAGAGATACCATCTCTTATCCTATGATGCTCCTCCTAATCCTAAGTCCTAAAAACTTATTTAATTTCACTGTAGCATCATCATAAGCCTTAGGTACTTTCTTACATACTAGGATCTTTTACATCCATCCTAAAGTATTCCTCATCAAAGGCAGGTGATCTCTTTAACGTTTGGTACATATTGAACTCAACTTTCTCCTTGCCTTCTTTAAATTCAAGATTACCCTTAGAAACATCAATCATAGACCCTACAATCATTAAGAATGGTTTCCCAAGGATTTTAGGGACCCATAAATCATTATTCATGTCCATTATATGAAAATATTCTAGAAAAGAAATTTCTACCTTATAAATAGGTCTTTGACAACACTAATAAGGTAATTGAATGATCCATCAACTAGAATAACACATTTATTAGCTTAAGTTTACCTTTTATTAGCTTTTTATGATTTGTTAAAGGTATTAGATACTAAAAGCTAAATATTATAAACATTTAAGAACTTTAAAATAACCAAATTTGTAAGGAATGTTGAAACTTTCTAAATCCTTTAACTTCGTAGTTAACTTGATGTCTATGATGGAACTATAGTCCTGTATTAAAGACATTGTAGCATACTCATCTAATTTTTTCTATATGGAGTTATCTCCTTCAAAAACTTTATATATATTGGCTTCTAAGCTAATATTTTAAGTAATGGCAAGTTGGTATTCAATTTCTTAAAGAAGTTAATGAATTTATTAAATTTATCTTTATTCATCTTTTTCTTAAGCCTTCAAGGATATAAAGTTGGTGGCATATAAGGCTTCATATATTTGAGCATTTTTATGACTGCCATTAGTTAAGGATAATCCTATCACTAATTCTATTATGTTCCCAACTTTCAGATTCTCAATATTAAAATAGTCACTAGAGTTTGGTGAGACCTGTGTTGGTCTCAGTTTATTTCCTCTGTTCTGAAGTTGATCCTTAACTTCTTCTAAATTTCTCACTTCCTTTTCTTTGGGAACATCATATTCAAGTATTTTTCCACTCTGTAAGGTAACTGGCTAGCACTTGATCTTTAAGATTAACCTCAACATTACTTCTAAACTTTCCTTAACTTCTTTCACCCACTACCTAAGCTAATTATCCTAACCGTACCTCCAAATTATTAATTAATGCATTATCTTTCTTCTCTAATTTGGTCATTTTATCATTGAAGTCTTCGATGCTTGCTCTATATGTCTGTAATAATTATTTCAATAATGCAACTATAAAAGGCACAAAGTGTTTTAATGTCTCCTCCATTTCGTTAATTTATAGTGGTGATTGTGAAATTGAAGCCTATTCTAGAAACTAGCTAGTATCATTAGTCTAAATGCTCTAGTTACTCCTTTCTCTTTCCATAGTATTTAGGTGATTTATCCACCTTGAATTGTATACGTTAAGAGAAGGGATCATTCTACTTCACTTGCTTTCCTTTATAAGTAGTTATGTATTGTGTTTCCTTATTATATTTCAAGGCTATCCCTAAATTCCTGCATTTATAGGCTGAGTGCTCATACATCCCACATTGGTAACATGCCTTCTTATTTCCAATGTCATGATTCATAAGCATCTTCATTTGAATCGAAAGATATGCTATCTGAGTTGCTAAGTTAGAAGAAGCTTGGACTTTATAAAGGGATGCCTTTAATTTTTTCCTAACCACTTTGGATGATGAATTTATTGACAAAGTCTCAATTATCTTTTTAACATTCTCATCAATCTTTGTGTAGATTATTTCTTAAGATGTAGTGTCTCTAAAGTTTGACATATCAATGTTAAGCGTTATTAGAAAAATTACATCACTAATTGCAAAGAGTACTGGTAATAAGGGTGTTGATTCAATGGAGCCTTATATCACTCACAAACTTCTTAAAACTCTGCATATTCCTTATTTATAAAGATTTGTATTGGGATCCTCAGTTGAGTGTTCTTGAGTGGTGGGAAAATCCTCAAGATAAATGTGTCACTTATCCTACTCATTAAAAGAATCCACCTCTATTACTTTCTTAAGCTTTTTTTATAGGTTTTATATATGAGGGACTGAGATGAATTATTTTCAATTAGATTTCCCTATGTGCATCCTTTATTGCTACTACTCCATATCAACAACTAAATTTTCTTACTATACAATCATGTCTTCTCTATTTATCACTTAGTTTCTTCTACATATTAGTTTAATTTTAGAATTAAATTGAATAAAGGACTCTAAGTTATCACTTTTATATCTTCTATCTCCTATTAACTACTTAAACCTAGAAAAGGATATCAAAAATAAAGGGAAATAAAAAAAAGTAGAGACAAACTTAGAATAGAAAAAATGTTAATCATAGTTCCTTTATAACAATGAAAAAAAAATGATCTTCTCCAAATTTACAAATGCATAAAGTCAATCGTAGATAACTAAATAAAAATGGAGTCTAAAGTATTGATACCACAAAGAACTGTAACTATTTTTATTAATCTTAGTTATGCACACAAACTAAAATAAAGGATTCATCAAAGATAATTAAACTAGTAACCTAATGAAAACAAATTAAATAACTAAAGAAAGAAAATAATCAAACAAAAATTAGGGATTTGAAGTTCACTTATAAAGATATCCGATTATTATAAACATTTGATTATTTATATTGAAATAAAATTTAACCTAATCTACATATACCCTTTGTTGAATGCAGGTATATCTAATCAGGTAACTACTACTTGTTGAGCGTAATTTAATCTAATCAAGTTTTTATCTAATGTTAAAATATTTATTCTCCTAGTGTACATATTATACTTCATATGAGTCCTTACAATCTCTAAGAATAAAACTATGGTGACCTATCAAAGATCTATTAAGAGCAAAGGTAATAAATTCAATTAATAAAATAATCAATATATGTATAACTAATTGAATAAATCCTAACAAACTACTCCCTCCCCGACCCTAGATAACGTTATTGGCTATTAAACATTCTTAAAACTAAATGAAAACACATAAATCTTAATATAGAAAAGAAAAGTAGAAGAACATATGTCACCAAATTCTCCAATCCTTGCTCCTAAATTCTTCCTCTGCTGTAAAAGAAAGAATAAGACTAGAAACACTAACTAAAGAAAACTACAATCGGATAGAAACACCTTAGAAGTCTTTTTATACAAATATTTATAGGCTAGGGTTACAAAGTATAGTTCTAAATGACTTGAACTTAAACAAACATAATTTCTTATAAATTAGGTCTGACAACCAACATTTGACACCTTTCACAACTAGCATTAGTCTTGTTTTACTTCTACTTAAGTAACTCTAATGACAAGTCTAGCCCTAGTTATAGATCAACTCTAGTGTTGGTCTTAAATTATACCTTAACTTCCAAACCTTAACAAAAGATAGTCATTTCTACTATAATTTTCTCCTTGAACTTCTCCGCGTTTTAACATCTTTGAGTTATAAATTTTCTCTAAATTTTTTCTAAAAATTATATTTCGTAAAATTTTCTTTTTAATGACTATAAAATCTCTTCATTTGGAAAACAATGGAGAAAGTTACAATAAATCTTATGTCTATTCCTTAAATTCATCACCTATAAATGAACTAAATACAGAAAAACATAATAAATTCATACAAAAATGTCATAAATTTTCCTAATACCAACTAAATTAACCTTAATTAATATGTAAAATGTTAACCTATCACTTATTTAGCTTGCTAGTCATAATCAAACTATATAATCTTATCTCTTTTCTTTTATATAGTGTGCCAATTTGTATCAATCTTTGCGTTTTTTTATTCTTGAATCAATTTTATTTCAATAGAATGTTCCTTGTTTATATTCTTATTGATGAAAAATCCCACTAGTCCTATTGGTTAAGGCCATATTAGAATTTACTATTAGAGTCCTCTTCTACATTCAAATTTGTTCTAAAGTATTTTATTGTTACATTTTTATATCCCTTTTATCTTTTTCCCATATATTAATTTTCCTTAATGTTCTTATCACTCTTAAGATTTGATAAGAACAAATTATTCCTAAGTTTCTCATTGCTTGCTTCTTAATTTTCCAAGTTAATCAAAAAAGAAGTAAGAGAAAAGACAAGATAAGATATATATATAGATACATCATATTAGGATAAGGTTTGTAAAGTGAAGCTTTAAAAAAGTCTATTCTAAAGCATACTAAAAGGCTAACAATTTTTTTATGCTTCACAAATAAGGATTGTTATTTTTACTTCACAAGAACAATGTGATCTTACATCACTACATTAAACTTTCATGTTGCCCTCCTTTTTTTTACTACTTTGAGTCATTCTTGTCAAATTTTGTTCTTCTCTATTCAATCAAATTGATTTCAATAGAGCTCAATTTTCATTTTTTGATTTTTCTTATTTCATTGGACTTTAACTACAATTCTTTGATTGTTCTGTCTGATTTGTTTCTTTGGGAGTTATTCAACAAATGAACAAGATTTAAACTGGTTTTCTTGATTTAGATTTTCTAATTTGCAAAGGGTGCTTAGTTAAGAGTTTAGGTTACGAGTAATGTGTATTTTGAGATAAAAATATAAGGGAGTGCTTTTGATACTGAAATTGTCTTATAGGTTCATTATGACTCAAAACTAAAATAAAAATTCTTCTAAAGACAAGTAATAAAGGATGAAAGATATGGAGAATGTTGTTCACTAACAGGGCATTGGTATATCTATAAGAGAGGATTATGTAAATGATTAAAGGAATAATCTCTTCCAAATAAGGTATTCCATTAAGGGTCAAGCTTGTAATATGATAACAAATAAAAGGACTTGTACCAATGTAGATAGTGTAGAGTTAATAGAGAAGTTGGGACTGCTAAATTCAAAACACCTTAAACTATATAACTTATAATAGTTAAATAAAAGTCAGAAGGTTAAAGTAACAAAGCAAGTTCTAGTTTTTTTTCTCTATTAGGAGGTATAAGAATGCGGTGATATATAATGTGGTGCCTATGTAAGCTAACCACATCCTATTAGCATATCCTTAGAAAAATGACAAGAGACCCATCTATAATGGATACAAAAATATATATTCCTTTACCATGAATGGAAAAATAATCATCCTAACTTCATTTTCACCAAAGCAAGATATTGATAGTGAACAAAACAGATTGAGAGGACATAAATGAGAGCAAACATATGGGGATAATTCAAACATCTTGGGCTAGAAAAACATAAGAGTGAGGGATGTAAGAGATGCATTTTTGGCTAAGCTTTAGGCGTTGTTTTTTTTTTACATAGAATCTTTTCTTTCTCATGATGTTGATGCTAATATTATGTCTATTTTGTAGAAATTTTACAACCATTTTCAAGATGATATGGATTACCACCTATAAGATAGATATAGAGAAGAGTTATTAGAGACATATTAGGCCTTTTTATTGTTCCTATTTTATTAGTACTAAAGAATGATGGATCTTGGGGAATATGTGTGGATTGTCTCACCATCATCAAAATCACTATTACATTACCTGGTGAGTATAAAAGGCATAAAAGTAGATGGGGGAGAAAAAGAGAGCTATTAAAGAGTGGCCAACACCAAAAATGATGAGTGATGTTAGGAGTTTCCATAGTTTAAGTAGCTTCTATAGGCAATTTTTTAGGGACTTTATCTTAATTAAAGCACCTTTAATTGAGGTAATGAAAAATAGTGTAGGGCTTAAGTGGGTGTGATTAGCAAGACCTTTTAAAAATGTTGAAAAAGAAATTAAGTTTGGCTCCCATATTAGCCTTACCCAACTTTTTCAACATCTTAAATATTGAGTTTGATGCCTCAAGTATAAGGATTAGAGCATTCCTAATGCAAGATAAGAAACCAAATTTAGTAATAATTTTAATAGCACAATCTTGAACTATCCAACTTATAATAAAGAGATGTATGTATTAGTGAGAGCCTTAGAGACTTGGAATCACTACCTATGGCATAAGGAGTTTATAATACTATGGATTATAAGCCATTGAAGTATATTTAAGGTTATATTAATTTGATAAGGATTCATGCCAAGTTGGGAAATTTATTAACATTTTTATTTATATGTTAAAGTATAAGCAAGGTTAGGAAAAGATAGTTACTAACACATTTTCTAAAAGACATACAATACCAAATTGTATTGAGCATATTATAGATTTATATGTTGATAATATTGTTTTTGGTAATGTGTTTAAAGTATGTAAGCATTATGCATTTGGAAAGTTCTATAAGTAAGAGCAATATTTGTTTAAGGAGAATTAATTATATGTGCCTAATAGTTTTTTAAGGGAGTTACTTGTGAGAGAATTGCATGTGAGAGGCCTAATAGGACACTTTGGAGTCAAAAAGACTTAAAATTTTGAGTGAACATTTCTTTTGGCTACATATAAGGAGAGATGTAAAGATGTTATGTGAAAGATTTTTTCCTTACAATAAGACAAATTTAGAGTGCAAGTATATAAATTATACACACCTTTACTAATACTTAGTAAATAGTAGGTGGATCTTTTAATGTTTTTTTATTTTTGGTTTACCTAGGTTTAGGAATGGCAAGAATTCAGTTTTTGTAATGGTGGATACGTTTTTCTAAAGAGGAATTTAATTGCATGTCATAAAATTTATGATGCATCCTATATTACTAAATTATTTTTCAAAAAAGTTTATTTTATTGCATGGAGTTCCAATAACTATTGTTTTGGATAGGGATATAAAGTTTTTTAGTTAATTTTGGAAACTTTATAAGAAAAGTTAGGAACTAATTTTTTTTCTTTACAATATGTTATCCACAAACCAATGGCCAAACAAAGATGGTCAATAGGACTTTAGGTGCCTTATTACATGCTATTGTAGGTAAGAATCTTAAAACTTGAGAAGATTCTTTGTCTTTTATTAAATTTGATTACAATATAACCATCTATAGTTTTACGAGTTATACTCCTTTCAAGGTTATGTATGAATTTAACCTATTATCTCTATTAAATCATGTGCCTATTCATTTAGCTGAAAGAGATAGCCTTAATGGTAAAAGTAAAGTTTATTGGATCTAATCCAGTTCTTTTTTCAGAAAATACATGCCGTGAAACTTCTTTTTCCTTCACATCGGGCAAAAAAATGTCTTGACTGAAGTCCAATTTGAATAGTACATTCCTTAGCTTCCCTAAAAGCTAAAAAAGGGCTTCCGGTTTTGTAGGCTTCTCATTCTCCAATTCCGTATGTCAACACAAACTGATAATCTTATCTTGTCCCTTTTCTTTGCACCTGCCTTCAAACAAAGATAAAAAGGCAAGTTGAATATTAAGAGAGGACCTAAAAATACATAAAGAAAGCAAATAGATGGAGGAAGCAAGTGGTATTTAAACTAGAAGATTAGGTTTGATTACACTTGAGAAAAGAGAGGATTTTTGGCAAGCACAAGTTTAAACTACAACTAAAAGGAGATAGGTCATTTCAAGCCATGGAGCTAGTGAATGCAATGCTTACAAAAATCAACTTGTTTGGTGAGTATAGTATCTATACCACTTTTAACATTACTAATTTTTCCCTTTGATTTTGTAAATGAGGGAAAATAATAAGAATCAAACTTCTAATACTTAATCATCAAAAGCTACTGGAGATCCAATAAAGAATGTTAAGGGAGCATCGAACTAGAATAAGGCACCAAAAATACCTTAAAGACTTAATAGTGGATCTTTATACAAGAAGTGAAGCTTTTCTTCTTCAAAAGATTAAAGTCAAATTTGTAATAATGAATCAAGTGAAAGAGCAAGCATCACCAGAATATTATATAATATAATTTCCACACTAGTATTACATTGATTTTTAAAGGTTAGGAAACAAAATCTAATATATGCTAGAGTCATAATTGTGTCAAGTTTAGTCATATGTTGTTTTTGTAAATGAAGAAATATAAATAAATTGGCATGGGAGCTAAACCTAAAACTAACACTGAACTCATCATTATTACACGTACTTAAAATTCAAAAACAAAACTAACACCAATGTGTGATCTAGATATACGTAAGTCTTATATTTTTAATTGCTTAGGGTTTTGTCATTTAAGATATTATTTCCTTTTAAGACTTTAGTTTTAGGGTTTTATGCATATAAAAGGCTTTCCTATTGATGTAATTAGAGTAATTTTTATTGATCAATCAAAACTTTGGATAGATTTTCTTTAATAATTTTAAAATAACTAATTTTTTTGTTCTATAAAATTTTGTGATCTTATTTATCTTGCTGGTGGTAATTTGTTGATGTTAAAACCTATCTACATATCTTACACTCAAAAATCGCAAGTGAACGGCTCGTGATTTGTAATAAAAAGAGTGGATATTGATTCCATAAGGATTGATGCCTAGACACCGCTTAATTTAGAAACAACTTTGTTTAAGAAACTAAATTATGAAATGCAAATAATCTAGAAAATTAAATTAAAATTAAAAGACTAATGTAAATAATGGATAATACTGAATTTGCAGAAAATCTAAATTCAATAATGTAAATATTAGAGATTATTTTTTTCCTATTTTGTCTCCCTCCTATTTTATCGATTGAATTATGTCTCACCCTAGATTTTCAAATGTACTAATTACCCTCTCTCAAGGTGTAACTATTTATCCCTAATCGAATTAATGGTAATCAATTGGTCGATCTCTCAACCTACCCAATGACTCTACCGATTCAATTAGTTATCAAACTATCCTATGGGTGATCAATTGAGTAGTCAAGATCTCTCTTCTAACTATTCAATTAACATGATGATTTCTAGTCTATAGGTCTCTAACTCTCATTGTAAAATCCTACACGAATTTCATCTCACTCTCTCTCTCAATTTGTTGCAAGATGACAATTAAAAATAACAGTTAACAAAGACAAATGCATTTAATTCAATAAAATAGGAGTTCAACATAATAGTTCCAAAAACAATCTCTAAAATAAAATCAGCCTAACATAGTCTCTATAACATCATCAACATTCAAATAATCCATTTTTACAGAGAATAGAAGAGATTAAAATGAAAAAAAATTGAATAGAAGGAGCCTTTCTCTTTTTTACCAAAATCTGGAATTTTGGTGTTGATGTGCTATTTTACCCAATCTTGATGATGATTTTTGTCTTCAATCCTTCCTCAATATTCCAAACATGTGCTCTTCACTCAAGGATGGTGTTTCTATAAGTAGGTGTCGTCTCCCTTTAAGATGGAGCCTTAATTATCTTTTTATAGTCCAAAAATCCTAAGTTTAAGGAAGCCTCGCATATTACCTCGGATTGTAATTCCAACGTTCGTGAGAATTTACATGATTCCCACAAGCATGGGAATTTGTCACAGACGCATCTCTTATTTTCTTTTGTAATTCCCACGTAACGTGGGAATTTGCATGATTCCCACGATTGTGGGAATTTTTCATAGATGCACTCCTCTTTGATCGTTAGTTCACCCTCCAAATTGCTCCTTCCTTCTTCCTACACAAAAATAGTCAATTCTTGCCCTCAATTAACACCAAACACATAAGAACAACAATGAAAATCAAACTTAACGAAAACATACAAAATGAATCCTAAACTAGAACAATAATCAACAATTATGCTAGAAAACACATGCCAATTACCTATAAAAACATATCCTAATGCAAACCTATAATAACCAAATCCTAAAATCTTATTACTCCCAATCTTTCTTTTTAATCTATGTGGAGTTCAATATCATTATTTATGTTTTATATTTCCTAAATCAAACTTGTTCCAATACAACAATACTTAGTTCTATTAAAATTGATATTGAGTCTTACTAGCCTTATTAGAGAAGGTTGTTAACTAATTCTTTAGCAAAATTTAGTATGTTTCCATAACAATCACATTTACTATTTTCGTTAAATTCTCCTCTTCTTACATTTGATTTTACATTGGGGATAATGCAAGTTTTAAGTGTAGAGGTGGGGTTCTCTATTTTTATGCATATTTTTTAACTTAATTGTTGCTTATGCGGCTTCTTAGGAGTTTTCAAAATCAAATAAATAAAAAAACATTTTCTCTTTTTTATTTCTTTTAAGACTATATAGTCATAATTAGAGTGTGAACTAACTAGAGAAATCAATGGCAACTTTAGCATGTACTTTTTTCTTGTGATTAGTCAATATGCATTACCTTTAGAAGAGTAGTAACTAGTGGTAGAAAAAAGCTAGTGAGATTTTGAACTTTATTAGACTGACACATCCATATCAGTCTCATTGTTTTTTGTTTATGAGTGACCTTCATGACATGTACATCCTGACTTTGCTTTAATTTTCTATTAAAGGCCACATTTTTATCGCATAAATTAACATGAAAATGATATAGGCATTCTTTATTTTTACAAACTACATTAGCTAAATAGCCTACCTATTAATATAAAATTTCCCTCTTTAAACCCCTTAAGCTTTATTAACCTTTCTTTTTTGTACTAACCATATTACATGCTTTCAAACTTAACCAAATGTCCTACCCAAGCCATAAAGCTAGTGGAGCATTTATCAATTGTTGATGATTGTGGATGTACAAAAGTATAAGTGTGGGGGTGTGCATATGTGTGGGATGGTTATAATTGTTGGGATGTCATTTTTTGTCTTATCAATGAAATTCCCATATTGATGTAGCTTCTTTCAATTTTTAATTAAAAAAAGAGAAAAAGAAAAGGATAAAAAAGAAAAAAAGAAAAAATGTTTGAATAAAAGTATCAAGGAGGAAATACATTTGTTTTAAAAAGTTGTCAATTATTAGTTTCTCTTTCTAAAGTTGTATTGAATGGGTGATTTATGTATGTTGCATATGAGGTAGATGTTGTTTCAGAAGAAATATGTTGTATATGAGGTAGATGTTGTTTTGGAAGGATCACTCCTTATATAGTTTCAATGTATTGTTATCAATTATTTTTACAAGTGATTTCTTTTGATTGGTTATGTTTCATATGGTCTATGGTGTGAGAGCACAAATTTAAGCTGTGAAATATAATTGTTACATTCATCATAGCTAATGGTACCTAGTTTTGAATGAATGTCAGCTTGTGTGCTTGATGTTTCATTGAGTGTTACTTTTGCTTCATTAGCATGATGGCTTTTATGCTACATTACTGAAAATACGTCTCACCTTAACCTTGCACACATTAAAACCTTAGAAAAATCCTTAGATTCATGATTATACATGTCACTCTTAGTGGTGGAGAAATGAAATGATATACAAAATTGTGGAATGTCATGATCATGAATGATGTTTTAGTGTACCTATGGATCTATCTTATTTAAACACATTTTGTCCAAGACTACCTTTAGATCACTCAGTTTCTTGATGAATGTTGATTGATCACGAGTAGAAGCATTGAGTACTGAGTTTTTGCTATAATTTTTTAAAATTATTCATCTTTGCTTATGACTATCTGTTCTTGGGAAATAAGAAAAATGAGTAAGTGTTTTAGTTTGTGACTTTGATTTTGATTATTTGCCCAAGGACGTTTGGAAACTAAGTGTGGGGGAACTTGAAATGTGTTTAATTGTTGATATATTTAATCCATTACACTTAGTGATTAATTTTTTCAAATGCTTAAGACATTCAGTTTAGTTCATATTTAGTTTTAGGTACAAGTTGGAAACATAATAGCTAAGAGTTGAAAGCACACTCTTTGAGTCATCTTCTTGTGATTCACACTCAATTATATTCATAAAACTAGAAGGAGAAGGATTAAAGAAAGAGAAGACAAGAAAATGCCAAGGAAGATAAGAGTATATGATTAAAATATCAATATGAAGAATGTAGAAAAGTGTTTTAAGGCCATACATAAATTGTCATAGCTATTCGGCATCTTTTAAGGACATGAAAATATGTAATATGTATAAGATCATCCTATGGCCGTGACACATGTTGTATAGGCATGACTCCCATGTCATGCCTATAAAATCTTGGCTCACGGTCGTGAGCCTTCTATGGAGGCTAGTTATGGCTGTGACACTACAAGTCACTAGTGTGACGTTTGACCAGGTCACCTAAAAACCTAGTTTTCGTTATGAATACATTATGTTGGCGATAGAAACATTTCATTCTTCATTTTTTAGGTTTCAGGATGACAGAAGCGATAGAGAGAGCTACTTCTTGGAATCCTATGGAGAAGATAGAGGGGGAGCTAGGCTTCTCAATATTGGTTCGAAGGTGAAATCGATGCCTAAGTCATGGTTAAGCATATTTTATCTTTATTTAATGTTGAATCTCTCTTTAAGGATTATTGTTGTTGTTCTACATTGAATGATTTAGGTATTGTAAAGATGATCTTAATGCGTTCATTGGATTGTTCTATTACGAACCCATTGCTAGAATCTTGAATATAATCTGTAATTAATGTGTTTGAGATTTGTTAGTAGCCACTAATAATCTTGAATCATTAGGAACGATGTAACTTAAGTAAGATAACCTGAGCTTGTGAGGTTACTACCTACATTGATCCATTTTCCATTTCGTAATGCCATTGACTAATTAAATCTAGAGAGCATGTTCTAGGTTATTTAATAGTTAGGTTTAATTAGCAAGGGTCTCTTAATTAAACATAACCTAAGAGAAAATCGAGATTAGCAGAACATGTTTTTAGTCCATGATTAATGGTCCTAGGCTAGGTTTGAAAGAATTATAACATTGAAATCGAGATTAATCTGAGAATCGCGTTTTACACATATTTGACACTTTTCTCGCTTTTGACTATTTTCTATAAATTACTTGCATAGTTTAATTTTATTTTGTTTTCTCACTTG
>JANQBM010124046.1:0-15952 GCA_025594535.1 Erythroxylum domingense | reverse complement strand
CATCTCAAGGAAACCAAAGGCAAATGCTTAAAACTAGTAATTTTTCATTAAATAATTGGTTGTTAAATAATTCACCTGCAATATGGGCAAATCAACTAAAGGAAAGTCCTAGAAACAAGTAATGTTCAGGAAATTGACCTTAAATTTAATGTCAATATGTTTCAAAACACTGAATCATTAATCTGAAGACAACATAATCACTTAATTTATTAGATCAAAAAAGTCTACCTCATCAGCTCCATCTTTATAGTACTGACCAGCAAGCCATCGGCTTGCCGAGGTTTCTAACCTGTAGAGGTTTGTACCTGTGTAAAGTAGTTGTTGATTTTACAAAATGATACAAAACAAAAACAAATCAGATACTGATTTGGTGAAGATGCTTTTGAATTGCATGATTAAAATTTTTATGCCAAGATATTAGTCTATAGTATAAAGGACATGCCACCATAAGAAATCAGCTCTTACATGACTAAAGGTATTTCAGTTCAATGATTTAGACAACCATTTTAAGATGTAAAAGATAGTTTTTTGAATTTTATATTGGTATTCCTATGCATACAAATAAATGGGAGTCTTTGAAAAGACAATGCTATTAGTAAACAAGATTATGAAGAAGTACAAGTGAAATAAAATTTGAACGGCATAAGTTAGATGCCCCTTCTACTTCAATCTTTCATAAATTTTCTTGACATCTTAACTCTGCTTTAGAGATGCAATGCCTCTAGCTATAATCTAGCTTTAAGAAACATATTAATATGTACTACCATAAGAAGTTGCATTCTTTGACAAACCTCATTCTCTTGTGTATGTTCTCTCGCATCATATTGGTCTCCTTTGGTTACTACAAGATCTCCTTAATCATTTTGTTCTCACATAAGACAAGCAATTACCTGAAAGGAAGTAGTATGCATAAGTAGCATAAACTTTCAGTAAGGTTATTATATACAATGCTTTACAAGTTTAACTCTAAAACCAAAGATCACTAGTTATACGGATGCACTTTTCATATCATAAAAGTCCTGCACAAATTTGAAAAAAAAAGTCAAGGATGCATGACCCTCTTTGCAAGTTTGGATGCCTTCGATTCAAGAGGCTTCTGTCTTCAACCAAAGTTACCATTTCATTAGATAAGGAAACAAAGAAAAATAAAAGCTGCTTAAGTTTCAGGGTTAAAAAGGCTACCTTTATAAAGGATGTCTTAGGATGTAAAAACCTCTTGAGTATAGAATGCTCAACATTTGTAAAGAAATAATATGATTATCATTAAATTGGTTAAAAGATAAGTAAATTATATAAACAATTTATGGAAATCAACGAGAACTGACAACCTGTTGCACATCTCTTTATATGACTTACAAGGAATTGTCATTTTTTATTGTTAGTGGAGAAAGGCTGAATTTTAACATTTTAAAAGAGAAGAAACAACAGAGCAAGGTTGACAGTTTCTTACCTTCAATCTTCTCCATATGGAACTAAACTGCATAAATATTACCCTTTCTGATATATGCTATAAACTTGTCGCCATAATTGCATTGGGAAGAAACCCACTCTTGATTTCTTATGTGACTTGAAAAAAACAAACAACAAACTTAGTCATTATAATTCCACACATCAAAGACCACCTAAAGATGCACGTATTGCTTTTGATGGTGGATCAAGTAACAACAACTGTAGTTTTTCTATTATTGATTAATAAGTAATTGGTTGAACACTTCTTGCAAAAGAAAAAACGACTCTTATATTTAAAAAATAAAATGTTCCAAATGTTCCTAAAAATTCTTCTTCCTATTAAACCATTTGTATCTATATGCATTACGATTATAATTCATGGATATCTCAGTTCAAAAAAGAATAATTAAAGGATTGAACCATTACTTGGTAATATCAAAGTCCAAAGATGTGGAATTATCCAATGTTTGACCAGTAAGCTGGACAACTAATTTGCATCTTTTTATGCTTCCCACATTTTTTATTTTGTACAAGACTTTCACAAGTACGATGATCACCATAAAAAGGATGAGGGAAGAGAAAAACTTACAGGCATTGCATGGTAAGAATAAACAAAATATACATGGCGATTGCCAATATTATCTAAAATTTCAGATTTATTATTAAGGTGCAAAGCATTCCAACTAATATTAGCAGTTGATGAGTCAAAATGCCCCGTTACACCAGGTATCAGACTAAGACCACTAACTGAGAAAAAGATACGACACAAAAGTTCTATTGATATTCAACATTAAGAGAGAAAAAAAGAAAGCTATTTACATTGACATATTCTTCCTAGGGTAACAAGAATCAAACTGGACCATTCTTCTCGTTGGACTCAAAGAGTAATTGAAGCTCGAGACAAATGCCTAAAAAGGGCGATCATTCTCAATGTAAGTACACAATGCCTCTGCCATCCTGTGCAATGTAAACAATTTGAAACTAAAACACCCGAAAAGATCAAATCTTTGGCTTAGGAATTCAATAATATAACCACAATTCATTCCTTTCGATAATAATTACTATAAAAACTTTTATGAGAAGCAAACCCTGTCTTGTTAAGTACATCGACATCGGGAAAAATCAGACAGCTCGTGTTTAAAATATTCGTTGGCGATTGCACCTGATTGCAAATATAGAGGTATACGAATAATCTGTGTGACAAAAGGTAAGAGAAAATCAAAAACTTACTTCTTTAATGTGGAAACCAAGATGGCGAATTGCATTTTTCACGCTACGCACATTGCTGGCACTATAATCAAGTAAAGTGACAACTACAAAATAAATTAATGAACAATAAATGATGAAAAAGAAAAAAAAACTAAAGCTAAATTGAAAATGGTAAATGACAGAGTGAGAGGCAGGAATTGGAATCACTATATGAGGCGCAAATGGAGATGTTTAGCGACAATTTGTGTTAAAAAGATAGGTTGCTTTTGTATATGTCTTGTTGTAGAAATAACGATAAAGAAAAAGAAAATGACGTTACTAGAGCCGCCATACTGTTTTGTTTGTAAATCTCGACCTTAGAAGATCTGTGTGTGAGTGTAGTATGAAAACAAGTTTTAGTATAAGCAGATTGATTATTGGGTTGGGCGAATCATCTCAATCTAATGTAAAGAGGTTAAAAGACCAAGAGAACATGTTCTATTACAACGTTATTCTATCTCCGTTTATGGTATGATGATTTATTTCTAAGATTCCATTTTTGTGAATTTCTAGAATGTTCCTCAGCATGAAATCGTTGAGTTGTCAGGGGTTTCATTAACGAGCCAATCAATTAACTTGTTAGTTTTTACATCGTAACCTAGGATTATAGATAGATAAATCAACAAAGGAGTCGAGTAGCAAATGAAGTAATAAAATTAAAAAACAAAACAAGAACTCAGATCTCTACACAGAAAGCACCACACTTGATTGAGAAACCTACAACCATAGCATTTGAATGAGTGAAACGAAACCTTTCCCTTTTCCTGAGTGAACTCCTATGGCAGAATACAGTAATACTGGTTAAAATTACACAAACAACACATAGACCCAGTATCATTAGTGTTTAAGCATAAGAGACATAAATAAGATCGATGCGTCTCTGCCCGCTTTTTCACTGTTTTATGAAAAAAAGAAGTCATTTTTTGTGATTCTATTGACATTTGAAATTGGGTACACATTTACAAACACACTCAGAAAAAGAAGAAAATCTCATCGAGCAAACATTTTCTATCAATCCAAATTCATTTGTTCTTGGAAAGAAAAAGAGATTTTTACCTAGGTCTAAGAATCAAAGCGGATCGAGAAAGGTTTAAACTTGCCAGAGAAGAGGTGATAATGATATTGTAACAGTATAGACGATGAAGATTTAAGCAAAGAAGGAACGAGTTTGAAATAAACGACAGGTTTAGATAGGGCTTTTCAACCCTATTTTTCACACTAAAAAAGAATATTTTAAATATATTTTTTATTTTAAATATATATATATATATTTTTCATTAATAATTATTAAAATTATTTTATAAAATTAATCGAATTTCTTTCGAAACGCTTGATATGAAAAAACAGGAAAAAAGTCAAATTTTCTGATATATCTCTCCCTTTTATTTTTTTAATTTGCTCTTTTTTTTGTAAACAAATTCTCATCTTGCTAATGATCTAAATTCATATTAGGATTTTAAGTATAAAGTCGGAAAAGAATAAAGAATAATGAATAATGTAAAGAAAAAAAGTCATAAACGATATAACGAACATACCTTGTCTCCACCTTGTCTTCATATAGAGCTATCGAACCTGCCCTACCAGCAACCAAAGTTGTATGCATAATATGGACAGACAACAAACAATTGGGATCATTCAATATGATAATATGAACATGATACCAAGGCAAACCTATGGAAATATCGTTACATGATTTATTTTTCATATATGTGGATATAAGATCTATGGGATAATTACTTAGAAATACATTTTGTGCAACAACCCTTCCTATCTGATAGAAAAGGATCCCATGATCTTGAATCGATCTTACTTGGGATTGCAAATCCCAAGTTTATCTATGAAGAGCAGATCTAATTATATTAATTTCTATAATTGATTTCTTCTGTATAATACTATTTTATATAATTTTTTAATATTTTGTAGAAATCTAAAGAAATCTATTAAAAAGAAAGAAATAAAATTAAAAATGAAATAAAATATATATTCTATATGGATATATGGAAAAATATTAAGTTCAATAGGATTTGAACCTATACCAAAGGTTTAGAAGACCTCTGTCTTATCTATTAGACAATGGACAATTTTCAATTTTGTCTTTTCTTAGTTATTTTTGTTCTGATAAAGAGAAAATATTGACAAAAATTTCGGGAATTGCATATTGAATTGTTGATTAATTTTATAAAATAATTTTAATAATTATTAATAAAAATATATTTAAAATATTCTTTTTTTAGTGTGAAAAATAGGGTTGAAAAGCCCTATCTAAACCTCTCGTTTGTTTCAAACTCATTCCTTCTTTGCTCAAATCTTCATCGTCTATACTGTTATAATATCATTATCACCCTCCTCTTTGGCAAGTTTAAACCTTTCTGGATCTGCTTTGATTCTTAGACCCAGGTAAAAATCTCTCTTTTTCTTCCCAAGAACAAATGAATTTGGATTGATGGAAAATATTTGCTCGATGAGATTTTCTTCTTTTTCTAAGTGTATTTGTAAATGTGTACTCAATTTCAAACACTGATTGAAGTGTAAAAAATAACTTTTTTTTCCATAAAACAGTGAAAAAGTGGGCAGAGACACATTGATCTTATTTATGTCTCTTATGCTTAAACAAGACCAACTAATGATGCTGGGTCTGTTTGTCATTTGTGTAATTTCAACCAATATTATTGTATTCTGCCATAGTAGTTCACTCAGGAAAAGGGGAAGGTTTCGTTTCACTCAGTCAAATGCTATGGTTGTAGGTATCTCAATCAAAGTGTGACACTTTCTGTGTAGAGATATGAGTTATTTGTTTTTTTTTTAATTTTATTACTTCATTTGCTACTTAGTTCTTTTGTTGATTTGTCTGTCTATAACCCTGGGTTATGATGTAAAAACCAACAAGTTAATCGATTGGCTCGTTAATGAAATCCCTGACAACTTAACGATTGCATGCTGGGTAATACACCAGAAATCTACAAAAATGAAATCTTGGAAATAAATCATCATACCATCAACGGAGATAGAATAACGTTGTAATAACATATGTTCTCTTAGGCTTTTAACCTTTTTACACGAGATTGAGCTGAATTCGCCCAACCTAATAATCAATCTGTTTACACTAAAACTTGTTTTCATACTACACTCGCACACAGGTCTCCTAAGGTTGGGATTTACAGACAAAGCAGTATGGCAGCTCCAGCGATGTCATTTTCTTCTTCTTTATCGTCATTTCTACAATGAGACCTACAAAAGCATCCTATCTTTTCAGCACAAGCCACCACAAAACATCTCCGTTCGTGCCTCATATAGTGATTCCGATTCCTGCCTCTCACTATGTCGTTTACCATTTTCAATTTAGCTTTAGCTTTAGTTTTTGTTCTCTTTCTCTTCATTTATTGTTCATTAATTTATTTTGTAGTCATCACTTTACTTGACTATGGCGTTGACAATGTGCGTAGCGTGAGAAATGCGATTCACCATCTTGGTTTCCACATTAAACACGTAAGTTTTTAGTTTTCTCTTACCTTTTGTCATACGGATTATTTGTATACCTCTATATTTGCAATCAGGTGCAATCGCTAACGGATATTTTAAATGCGAGTCGTCTAATTTTTCTTAGTGACGGGACTTTTGCAGCTGCTATTGATGTACTTAACAAGACAGGGTTTGCCTCTCATAAAAGTTTTTATAGTAATTATTTTCGAAATGAATGAATTGTGGTTATAATGTTGAATTCCTTAGCCAAAGATTTGTTCTTTTCGAGTGTTTTAGTTCTCAAATTGTTTACTTTGCACAAGATGACAGAGGTATTGTGTACTTACATTGAGAATGATCGCTACTTTTTAGGCATTTGTCTCAGGCTTCAGTTGCTCTTTGAGTCCAATGAGGAGAATGGTCCAGGTTAGCTTTTGTTACTTTAGGAAGGACATGTCAATGTAAATAGCTTTCTTTTCTCTCTCTCTTAATATTGAATATCAATAGAACTTTTGTGTCATATTTTTTTCTCAGTTAGCAGTCTTGGTCTGATACCTAGTGTAGTGGGGTGTTTTGACTCATCAACTGCTATTATAGTAACCCATATTGGTTGGAATGCTTTGCACCTTAATAATGAATATGGAATTTCGGATGATATTGGCAATTGCCATGTATATTTTGTTCACTCTTATCGTGCAATGTTTGTAAGTTTTCTCTTCGCTCATCCCTTTTTATGGTGATTATTGTACTTGTGAAAGTCTTGAACAAAATACAGTGAGTTATAAAAAATGTGAGAAGCGTAAAAAGATGCAGATTAGTTGTCCAACTGAATGGTCAAACATGGGATAATTTCATATCTTTGGACTTTGATATTGCCAAGTAATGGTTTAATCATTTAATTATTATTTTTTGAACTGAGATATCCATGAATTGTGATCGTAATGCATATAGATACAAATGATCTAATAGGAGGAAGAATTTTCAGGAACATTTCAAACATTTTATTTTTGAACATAAGAGCCGTTTTCTTTTTCAAGTAGTGTTCAACCAATTACTTATTAATCAATAATGGAAAAACTATAGTTGTTGTTACTTGATCCACCATCAAAAGCAGCACGTGCATCTTTAGGTGATCTTTGATGTGTGGAATCATGATGACTACATTTGTTATTTGTTCTTTTCAAGTCATATGAGAAATCAAAAATGAGTTTCTTCCACCTGCAATTATGGCGACCAGTTTATAACATCTGTCAAAAAGGGTAATGTTTATGCAGTTCAGTTACATTCGGAGAAGAGTGGAGGTAAGAAACTGTCAATCTTGCTCTATTGTTTCTTCTCTTTTGAAATGTTAAACTTCAGCCTTTGTCCATTAGCAATAAAAAATGACAATTCCTTATAAGTCATATAAAGAGATGTGCAAGAAGTTGTCGGTTCTCAATGATTTCCATAAATTGTTTATGTAATTTACTAATCTTTTAACCAATTTACTAGTAATCATATTATTTCTTTACAGATGTTGGGCTTTCTATACTCAGGAGGTTTTTGCACCTTAAGACATCCTTTATAAAGGTAGCCCTTTTAACCTTGAAGCTTGTGCCGCTTTTATTTTTCTTTGCTTCCTTATCTAATGAAATGGTAACTTTGGTTGAAGACAAAAGCCTCCTGAGTGGGTAATGCATCATTGACCCTTTTTTTTCCAAATTTGTGCAGGATTTTTATGATATGAACAGTGCATCAGTATAACTAGTGATTTTCTGGTTTTTAAAGTTAAACTTTTAAAGCATTGTATATAACAACCTTGCTGAAAGTTTATGCTACTCATGCATACTACTTCCTTTCAGGTAATTGCTTGTCTTGATGTGAGAACAAATGATCGAGGAGATCTTGTAGTAATCAAAGGCGTCCAATATGATGTGAGAGAACATACATAAGAGAATGAGGTTTGTCAAAGAATGCAACGTCTTATGGTAGTACATATTAATATGTCTCTTATGGATTAAGGCTAGATTATAGATAGAGGCATTACATCTCTAAAACAGAGTTGAGATGTCAAGAAAGTTTACAAAAGATTGAAGTAGAAGGGGCATCTAACTTATGCAGTTCAAACTTGTACTTCTTTATAATCATCTTGTTTACTGACAATATTGTCTTTTTAGAGACTCCCATTTATTTGTATGCGTAGGAATACTAATATAAAATTCAAAAAATCATCTTTTACATCTTAAAATGGTTGTCTAAATCATTGAACTGAAATACCCTTGGTCTTGTAAGAGCTGATTTTTTATGGTGGCATGTCCTTTATACGGTAGATTAATATCTTGACATAAAAATTTTAATCATGCAATTCAAAAGCATCTTCTCCAAATCAGTGTCTGATTTGTTTTTGTTTTGAATCATTTTGTAAAATCAACAACTGCTTTACATTGGTACAAACCTCTGCAGGTTAGAAACCTCGACAAGCTGGTGGAGCTTGCTGATCGGTGCTATAAAGATAGAGCTGATGAGGTAGACTTTTTATCTAATAAATTGAGTTATGTTGTCTTCAGAGTAACGATTCTGTTTATTGAAACATAATGATGTTGAATTTTAGGTCAGTTTCCTGAACATTACTGGTTTCTGGGACTTTCTTTTAGGTTATTTACCCATGTTGTAGTGACTTATTTAACAATCAGTTATTCAATGAAAAATTACTAATTTTGGGCATTTGCCTTTAGTTTCCTTGAGATGGCTTATCATATATCTCATCTTTTTTCATTGCTATGGTTGTGCAAGTTTTGAGATACACTTCAGAAAATGTTTTTGTACCATTGACTGTGGGAGGTAGGATCAGAGATTTTACGGATGGAAATAGAAGGTTTGATTCTTCCATCGTACCATAGACCAATCTTGCACTTATTTTACAGTTTAGCTGGCATATTACTTATTACATTTGGTTTTTCTCGAACTCTTTAGTATTTGATCAATCTTGATTATTTTCGATTCTTATTTAGGTACTATTCTAGTTTGAAAGTAGCTTCAGAATATTTCAGTTCTGGGTCAGATAAGGTCTCTATTGGAAGTGATGCTGTCTATACTGCAGAAGAATATTTAAGAACTAAAGTATAATGGCTGCTAGCTAATTGGAGCATATTTGTTGTCTTTTCATGTTTTATTGTTAGTCTATCCTTTGTAATAGCTTTTGATTATTCTTGAAGGTTAAGACTATAAAGACTTTTTTTTTGCTTCATATATTGATTAAATTTTACCTTTTCTTGCTACCTAGGACTAATTAAATGGATTAGAATTAAAAACTATATAGAGACAGTGCATAGACATAGTATTAGAATAGATAACTATGCATAAAATCAAATAAATAACTAAGCGTGAAACTAGATTTCAGAAATTATTCAATTGGAGCCTTCTTTATGATGATAATAACTTAACATTTCGTAATAGGAAAGACACAGCTTGAAAAAGAATATAAAATATTTTCCTATCAATTGATAGAGATATATATCTATACGGATGGAAAAAGAGCCTGGGCCCTAGCAACCCAAGCCCAAGCCCAAACCCAAGCTCGACCTTTTGAACTAATAGCCCTTCTTGTCGGCCTCCCGCCAGTAGCCCGCTATGCCAAAAGGGAGGGCAATTCCATCATCCTCTTTCCTTTTATACTTCCTCATGTCCCTCCCGTGTGGCGATATGGAGGCAAAAAGAAAAAGGGGGATCTTATCAACTTGTTTTGACCTAGGATAATAAGCTCATGAGCATGGTCTTACTTCACTGTCGAGAAACGAAAGAAGACTTTTGTTGACAAGTTGAACTCATACTACAGCTTGAAAAGGAATATAAAATATTTTCCTATTAATTAATAGAGATATATATCTGTGAGGATGGAAAAAGGTTCAACGACCGAGCTTGGGTCCTATAAAGCAAATCGACGTCATTTTGCAGTTTGTTTAAAAAATAAAATTCGGGCCGAGCTGCCTTCAATCTGATAGGGCTTGGACTAGGCCACTTTTGGCTTAGTTCGGCATGGTTCGGCCCAGCTCATTGCCACCCCTATATATCTGAGTTTATTATTTAGATAGGATAAACAGAGGAACAATGTAGACTAGTTTTGCAATTACATTTGAATCAAATTCATTTTGTCATGATCACGGGCACTTTACCGTAATGAGAATCTCATCTATTGCTTAGATGTGGCTCAGTATTCTATACAATTAAATTCCTGATGCGGCTCAAATGTTTACCTCCTTAAAGGTTAATGGCGGGAGAGAAGGTAGGCCAATTGAAGCTTATGAACTAGCAAAAGCAGTTAAAAAGCTTGGAGCTAGAGAAATAGTACTAAACTGCATTGATTGTGATGGTAAGGATTATTTCTTTCCTGATGTAAGTTACTGTGTTTATCACTGTTCATAGATTTGAGGTTCCTAAGAAACAGAAGTGTCAAACATTTATTTTACAAAAATGGTTAGCTTGGGTGATTTCAGCATCTGCATTAGATAATCCTAACATCTTATCCATTGTTTAATGTTTGCTTTGAGATGCTCTTCTTGTACGATGATCCAAAAATCTTTGGTGATATCCCAGTTCCTATTTACGTTGATGACCTTTTCTTGGCCACTATTGATGAAGAGAAATTTTCCTAGGTTTGGACTAGAATAATGATATCTTCAATATAGAACTATGGGACCACTATTTTTCTATGATATGTCTATAAATTAATCTTTTTTTCTTGAAACTGGAGGTATTTGTATATTTTACGGACGTCATTATGGATTTTCAGGTCAAGGTAAAGGATTTGATATAGATATAATAAAGTTGATTTTTGATGCTATTGGCATACCGTGATTGCAAGCAGTGGTGCAGGCTCTGTTGAACACTTTTCAGAAGTTTTCATAAAAATAAATGCATTAGTCGCCCTTGTTGCTAGAATCTTTTACATAAAGGAGATATGACTCTGTCGTGTTGACATTTGTCATGATTTTAGCGTTTGTATGTAAAACATGTCATTTAATTTTCTTACTGATATACTACTTGAAGAAAAGTGGTTGGCTATATACCACCTGATAAGCCATAAATTTGGTTGACTTTGAAAATGTGTACTGGACCCTTGTTACAAGCATGAAAGTTCTGATGATTGCATTCATGGAAAATGAAGTCTAGCTTTATGTACTATGACACGTATATATTGTGACATTTCATTGTTTCCCTTTTCTTGAAATTCCTCAATCTTATGGTATACGGGTTTCTCTGCGTTCTGTTAAAGAGCACTCAGTGAAGGAAGGCATAGAAGTGAGAATCTAGTTGAAGTCACAAAACTCTTATGTCTGGCCGTCTGAATTATCCGAGCAACAACTGAATTGGAAGATTTGACAAGTTTTGTAATTCAGTGATTTATACTCTTTTACATAATCGACTGTTTTATGACTTCCTGAAATGGTTTATTCAGGCATGCTTTCGTTAAATTGATTGAATATTTTTCTGCTGCTTTCTTTTCATATGCTACTTTTTACTTTGAAGTTTAAAGTAAAGTTAACAACATTGATACTTGTAGTATTAGTTATTTTCTACCTTTTTACACTTCATAAAAGATAATAATTAAACATACAAATAGAATAGTAGTAGATGTTAAAACATCACGTGGACTTGCCCGGGGGACTTTTCCGGGGGCTTATATTTGTAATTACATGTAATAATACATGTAAATTCCTTATTCTATTAATATACTTATTACCTTTGAATCGTGAGGAAATATAAATGCTAATACTTTCTAGTTATAATATAAGAATAGATTTGGTCAATTTTGATAGAACAAGGTGTCCTCGAACCCTTCTAGCTTTTTAAAACTTCTTGCCTTAGTTATTTGCCAGGTAAATTGCCACAATCAAGTGAGCTCCCAAGAAGCTACTTTTTCCTTAACTCTCACTGCCAAAGGCTTCTCCTTTTGGTCGTGGCGGACTCGAATCATCTCTAACAAGCTTATCTCTCATTCCTTTGCTTTGAGGTAGCATATATAAGGTAAACTTATCATGTTAACTTCTCAAAGCGACAATATTTTGTCTTAAGAAAGTCAAAATTAAAATGATTTCTCTATCTTAAAAACTTGAACTTGCCAACTGGAAGTGTTTTTGTGAACAAGTTTGCAAATTGATCTTTTGACTTGTAGTAAACTAAAGTTACTTCTCCATTTTGTTGCACCTCCATCAAGAAAGAGAGTTTGATGTTGAAATGTTTAGTTTTTTGACTAGATTATTTGAGATTGAAATTGTTCCCTGATTGTCAACAAAAATCTCTGTGTTATCCTTCTGGCCCATATGTAAGTACACAAAATCTTTTTCAACCATAAAACTTGATTTACAGTTGTTGTTGTTGCTATAAATTCTGCCTTTGTAATGGATTGAGTTACAATCCCTTGCTTTTTTTAGTACCATGAAAAAACCCTTGCACTTAAGCTGGAACATTATCTTGAAGTTGTTTTACCCAATCTGACTTGACCTAACCCTATCTGACCTGTATTGATCGTGTTGGGTCACGAAAGAGACCACCGTGAATCTCTGCAAAAAGGAGTTTTTTGAGCTCTTCAGGCCATGGGTTGTTTGCAATTTCATGAAGAATAACATCAATGATGTTTGTCAGAGGTGTTGCTCTATTGGTGAAGTCATGGAAATTTATTGAATTGTGCCGTAAATTTCTATCTCCTTCGTTTTCTTCGAGAATAGAGAAATGCAGCAGAACTATATCAACCCTCTAAGGTGAGAGTAACTATAGTCTGAAGCTGAAGATGCAACTCTAAGATACGACAGAGGTAGCGTGAACATGTACACAGATACTGGTGCGATCTTTCACCTAGAGATGAGGTGTGTTTTTTTCCAAGTGATTTGGTGACTATACATTTGGGTAACACGAAGAACGTTGGAGGAACTTGCAACTTCAGAATCTAGGTGTTTCTTATTGTCAAGCAGAGCGTTCAGGCTTATTGTGAGAGTGGACTCGTATTTGCACACTAAGTGTTTTCCTATATACCTTTCTCTTGTCTCCTTCATTTTCATTGAATTTTTTCTACTGCTTCTCAAGGACAATGGCCTCAGTCTCCATGGTAGGCCTCGCATAGGCCTCCGATATAGAGCAAGGAAAACGCTCATTCACTAACGAGGACTTCCTACTATTTATATGGAGTCTCTCAATGTGAAAGCATCAGTAATTACAATGGTACCATCCCTAATCGGATAAGGTGAGACAAACCCAAGAGCAGGGGCAGACTGGCTGCAACTTTTCCTAAAGATACAACACAAAGGTGTATACAAGCACTACCCAAATGTGCTTAAAGACAACATCATAACACCTCTTATAGAGCTCCTTCAAGCAGGCGTGAGGGCTTGGTCTTCTGCATTAATGGGTTTTTGCTGGTTTAAACGACATGCATTTCCAGTTGTTAACGCAAAAAGGACTGGAACGGGTAATGTTAATGGAGGATGACATTTTTTAATTCAAATTCTCTGAAGCCTCCAACTTAGACGAATTAGTTGAAATGAGACTTTGGCACATGGGGAGTCAACCAATGTTCATGCAAAAATGGAGACTAGGCATTGAGTTCAATCGGGATAACATAGATGTGCTTCCAATTTGGGTGTAGTTCCACAAGCTATCATTGGAATTCTGGGCAATTGAAGGGTTGAGTTTTCTCACTAGCTCCCTGGGAAAACCTCTATGCATGGATTCCCAAACGAAATGAATGGAGATGATCGGCTATGCTAAGGTATGTATCAAAATACCTAAAACATCACCATTGCCTGATCAATTCGCGGATGACCGCTATTGGTGAACTTGAGCAAACAATTATGCATATGCCATACCCCTAACAACTGAATAAATCCTCTAAGAAATGAACCCCCACTGGTCGAACTTTCCAATCAGCTTGGCATGATGACTTAATGATGGGTGCTACTGGAATGGTTCATCGTGAGCAAGTAGTTAATGAAGCTACTGTTGTTTGTGTGAAGGACGTATAATGTCTATTAGTATGTATAAATTGCAGAATCTGGTTAGGGTGACAAACTCTCCACAGTTGGTTATTATAAAGGTGGTTATTATAAAGGAACGAAAGGATGATGAGACTACTGATATTTCTACCCCTTCTGAGAATAGGACAGTGCAAGTAACAAAGATTATTACCTCCCCTAAGCATAGAACAATGGTACTCAAGGTGATAGAGCAATGGTGACAACCAGTTGTAGCACAGAACAGGTAGATGCAGATATTCGACAACCAGTACAACAATAATTAAATTGTCTTCAACTAGTTAGGTTGAGGACTGAACAAGCTGACACACACATTTCCCAAGGAAATACAACTCTTGATAAATCCAGTGTAGACAATGAGGAGACTCTAGACAATGAAACGATTGATTTTACCTCGCAATATATGGAGCACTATTAGAGGTATTGGCTAACATGCTGTCCCCACACGCAATTGTTGGGCTAACTGATAATCAAGGGACAGGGGACATCGAACAGGATAGTGATACCTCATTAGACCACGTCCTAGGCATCCCTGGCAATTTTTGCATGAAATCCAAATCTACAAAAAGGAAATCTACTAGGAAGAGAAAGAAAAATTCCAAATACCAATAATGTTAAATGTGTCCATAATTGTATCTTGTTGTTGATGTCTAGTATATAGATAGTCATACTATCTTCCTTAGATAAGTTTGGTTCTTTGGTCATATTGCCATATGATAGTAGGGTTAAAGCATTGAACTCGTTGTAACCCCATTTTAGTTTAACTATAATTTAAATTCATTTTAATTAAAAAAAACAGTAACCTGAAGTACTCTCCATATCATTAATGGATCTAGCCTAGTCATTATCTGACAATCCACATAACTTGAAGTTTTGACACTTCTCAAAATTGACACCATAATTAACAATACCTTTTAATATCTTAATGTTATTTTTATTACTCTTAAATGCATTAGACTAGCATAACGCATGAATCAAGGTAACAGACTTACAACAAATAAAATGTCTAGCCTTGTTACAGATAGATACATTATGCATCCAATTAAGCTTCTATAGTAACCTTCATCAACTTTATTAGCACCATCTTCCTTGCTTAGTTTCCCTTTTTTATTCATTGGTGTGCTTACTGTTTTGCACTCCTCTATCTGAAATTTCTTCAATATTTCCTTTGCATACTTCTTGACGCGGAACCCCTAAAATCGACTCGATTAGGAACTCCTTGATCGATCAGATCAAAACCCCAACCTAATAAATCAAAGTTGTCAGAAGATCGTTCGAGGACTTGACCCAAGATTAACAATGCAATCAGAAACTAAAACACACAAATATATCAAAAGAACGCCACAAGCAATTCCGACTAATCATTTGATAAGTTCATAAAATCAGTTTGTAGATAATTTCAGAATTGAATCCCTCACAAAGTGACCTAAAATTATTCTCAATCTAATGTGAATAGGAAGTGCAGAAAACCACCTTTTTAAGTTTTAAAACGTGGGCCTAAAAAACGAAAAACCTAACTAGAAAAATTGAAAAGTCCATTAGGAAGTCGTAACAATTGTCTAGCAAAACATCCTTTAGTAAATCGAGCATATCTTGGGCTACGGTCCTCCGATTAAGGCAAATCTTATACCGTTGGAAAGCTAAGACAAATATTTACAACTTTTATGTTGGTCAGATGGGCTGGTTCAGCCTGAATCAATGTCAGAATTTCGTCTCAAGTCAGAACACGTGAATAGCGTTATTGCCTTGATGTTATTAATTGTAACTTGATCTCCAAAGGCCTTTTCTTCATC
>JANQBM010123768.1:0-25620 GCA_025594535.1 Erythroxylum domingense | reverse complement strand
AATTTTGAGACTCTTAGAGATAGAATTGAATTTTGATGTTTTCATAATAAATGTAGCCATATATCTCTAGGTTAATTTAAATCAAGAATCATCTTGTTTGGACAACTAGAGAAAACGTTGTAGCTAAAAGTCTGAAGCATATTTAGGGAACATTTTCCAGTTCACTACCATTTTTGTTTCTAAACCTTTCCTTATCACAACTCATATCAAGATCACTCTTTCTACTCCCTCTACTTCTCATTTTCAAAAACACCACATTTAAAAACTATCATGCCTAGAAGTTGTCAATGAATGCATGTACACTTATTTTTGTCCAAAGATTCAATATTCATGTGCATATATGCTAACCTTATGCATGAGCAAGAAAAATGCATTTCCTTAATCTCTCTTTAAGCTCACATGCATTGAAATTTTAGATCCTAACCCTTAATATGGGGACAGGATGTTACATAAAAGCTTAATGATACAAATTCGAGAGTGAAGAAAATATAAGAGTTAGCTTTATGAATGAAGGGACATTTCAAAATGAGCTTCCGGAGGAACAAGAAAGTGTTATAAACAGGCTAATGGAATGCCTTACTGAGAGAGTAGCTAGTCAATATGAATTCGATATGCGAGTTCCTTCACTTGCATATGATGAGTATAATTTAAGCTTTTTACCATCTCAAAGTGAAGAAGAGACAATAATTAACATTGGATGGATCTAACATCAAAACATTGTCACAATCAAGAAAAAACTTGATAATTGTAGGTTGCATGTTGTTTTAATATGCTTTTTAGTATTTTTTTAATTGTTAATTAATTGATTGACGTGTGTTTAGGTTTAGAATTATGTTAGTTGGTTAGATATTTGCATGTTAAGTGTTATGTAGGTTAGAGCATGCTACTGAGCTTTAATTTTTTGTATTTGAGGTGCCTTGATATATTTTTTAGTGTTTAAGATTAGATATTGAATAACGAAGGAGATTCAGAGGAAGCCTGACCATGGCCTAAGCCTCTTACTTTTATATATACTTGTATTATTTACATTGAGGTCAATGTACAATTCTAAGTGTGAGGATGGGTTTATTGAATCTTAAATTGATTTCTTTAAGCTTATTATAACCCTGACTATAAATTTTATTAATTAGTATATTGAATTTGTTGAATTTGTCCATATATACTATATTTCCTTGTTGAATATTGATTGAATTGGAGTGCAAAAGGATGATGGTTAAAATAAAATTAGTTTTCTAAGTCATAATTTTTCCAATCATTGAACTATTCAAGTTGAATGAAATTTGCATATTATTTAGACATACACATACCTAATTTTTTATGAGCTTTTGAGCCTCACGAGTAAATTTTAAAATTTTTATAGTTCTTTTTATTCTTTCATGTGTGTGTTATCATACATAGTAGGATAATTCTAGAACTTGCTTTTATTATTCATATTGAGACCATAGTTGTTAAATTAGAAGCAATAATACAATGAAGGCACTCAGATTTGCCAACTTACTTAGCCTATTTCTTTGAAATCATCATACCCTTAAATTTTGCCTTTAGGAATAATCATGTTGAGTCTTAGCCTTTTTCATTAGTTAAACACAAAATGTAAACCTTTATCTTATTTTTCTTTAAAGACCTGTTACTATTTTGAACCTTGAAGTTTATTTACATCATTTAGTTGTTGAGACCTGAAATTTGTGAAAGATACAATATTTCTTGAATTGTGGTATTGAATGTTTATTTTTGAAAAAAGAGCATAAAAGAAAACTAGAAAAATAAAATAAAATAAAAATAATAAGTATATAGTACCATTAGTTTTGTGATGAAAGGACTTGTGTGTTTTGTAAACAAGTCTTGTAATGTTTCTTTGAGTAAATTTCGTTCACTTAAACCCATTTCATTATCCCAATCATACCATACCTAAACCATATTACAACCTATATAAAGACTTTTTGACTATTGTTTCTAGTTTGTACATAAGTGGTGGAGATGTGGTTTTATTACAAGTATATGGTAAGGATAATATTATGCATTGATTGAGAGTTTTAGTACTTTTTCACCCTAAACACTTAAGCATCGAGTGAAATATTGCTGAGGGCATAAAGACATATGCTTTTAAGTTTAATGCGATTGTTGATGTGATTACTATTATTATTGCTTAGGAAGTTAAGTTTAGGACAACTTGCCTCTAATTAAATGTTATTTGACTCAATAGGATATGATAATGTATAGTATGAATGGACAGATTGAGAGATGTTGTAAAAAAGTTATAATTTTGATTATGGTTTGCTTAAGAACAAGCAAAAGCTTAAGTGTGGGGATGTTTGATAAATGAATATTTGATTATATTTTTACACATATTTAATGTATTTTGCTTAATATTCTATACTTTTATTATATATTTGGTACTTATTTTGCTCCAAGTGTGTATATAGATTATAATTGCCTTTATGAACCTAAAGGAGAAGAATTTGGATGAAAACATGGTGTAAAATGAAGATTTGACCTACAGAAGGGATGCACAGCCATGCATCTACCCATACACTTCTCTTAGGTCATAAAGTTTCATGATTTTTGAAAATTTTGGTTATCTACGGTCTGATGGATAGCCATTCATCAGCTTGTGCATCTCCTAGAACCCTAAATTTTGTCATAAAAAGATGTTTTCAGGGGCAGATGAAAGGACGAGAAGGTAGGAAGCATTATAAGCTTTCCAAAGATGATTCTAAGTGCGATTGTGAGCCTAAGAACTAGGAAATGCGAAGATTTTGTTGGTGGATCCATTGGAATACAATATCAGACCCCTACATCACTAAAATACTTAATAGAAGAGAATTAGGGAGATTTAAAATTATGATTTCAATGTTTTCATTTCAGTTTTCTGTTTATCTATATCTGATTTCATGCTCACAGATGTCTAACTAAAATTTTCATTAGTATTTAGACTAGATAAACCCTATTCAATACCTAAATATGTGTTGATTATTTTGTTAATGCAATTGATTGTTTGATTTATTGTGATCCAATTACTTGTTTCATTTATGTTATAGCAATCTGGAATATTATGTCATAATCTGATTTCAAATGTAGCGATTGAGAAATCCTAGGTTTGAATAGATCCACAGTAATTAGAAAGAGTTGAATGCAATATAGAATAACATAAATCTTCTGGATTAAGGTTAAAACATAAATCTTTTGGATTAAGTTCAAACCTAAAAGAGGGATTCATAAAATAATAACATAATCCTATAAAATTTAACCTAAGTAATTTGGTTAGAAACCTTAAGATTAATTGTTAGCAAAGTCAAGGTCAGCTACTAGTATACTATAGGAGTCTCCATGGTCTAATAAATCATTAAACCAATTGCATAATGAAAGATCAATCTATTAAGGTTTAGGGGGATTTGAAACCTAAATGCAAATAACTTGATATCAGTAATTAACTTAGTGCTACGTAATTCTTTACTTTAACCATGTTGTTCATTTATTTTATTTTCTTAATTTCAGTTTCTTTAATTAAAAAACACAATTAGTTCCTATGATATATAATAAAATAACTATAATTAATAGTACTGTTATCCTCATAGGATCGATTCGTACTTGTCAATACTAGCTGTAACTATATCGTGCACTTGCAGTTATTACAATATTGACTAACTCACAAAATAGGTCAATCTAGTTTATGGCACCATTGTCAGGAACGGTGAGATTAGAAGCATTAAGTTTTAGTACTCTAGTCATTACTTTAGTTTGTTAGTTTTTATTTATTTTTATTTTTACTTTATGTTATTTAATTTGTTTTAGTTAGTTTATTCACTTTTTTTAGATTTAGACTCGAGTACAGCTGAGAACTTACTAGTCATAGATCCTGATAAAGAAAAAAATGCTTGTAGGAATCATCATAGGACTAACCTTAGAGAGTTTGAGCTTGAGCGTTAAATTGAAGATTTAAAAGGTCATATAGTCATAATATGGCAGACCGACCATGAACTATGTTTGACTATGCTAGGAAAAACTTAATTGGTGAGAAATCCAGTATAGTAAAGTCGACTTTCTAAGTAAATAACTTCAAAATCAAGTTGAGCATCATCCATATGGTGCAACAGTCAGTCTAGTTTGACTGACTCCAAAACGAGGAACCTAATGCTTAAATCTCTTACTTTTTAAAGATTTGCGTTACTTTCAAGATCAATGAAGTGAACGATGATGCTATCAAACTACGTCTATTTCCTTTCTTCTTGAAAGGAAAGGCTAAGCAGTGGATAAATTATATGCCATAATCATCACTTACCACCTAGGATCAAGTGGTGGAAAATTTTTTGTTTAAGTACTTTCCTCCTGCAAAGAGTACGAAGTTAAGAAACGACCTCTTATCATACTCCCAAACTGAGGGTAAGTCATTGTGTAAAACTTAGGAGAGATTTAAGGAGATGCTTCGATGATGCCCACATCACAAACTACCATTATAAATACAAATCCAAACATTTTATAATGGCCTAACTCAAGGTACGAGGTAGTCAATTGATGTAGCAACTGGAGGGATAGTAAACAACAAACCATTTGAAGTGGCCCTAGAGATAATTAAAGACTTGGTCATGAACAATTATCAATGGTGCTCAGCTAACGCATGAACCAGCATCAGGCCATTAGGAGTTTATGAAGTATATGTAGTGATGTAACTGGGGAGACAAGTGGAGGCCTTGAGTAAGAAGATAGACATAATCACTATGTCTACATAAGGAAGAGTGATAAAGTATGAAGTATGTGGGGTAGATCACCAAAGACAAAGGTGTCATTTAGACAAGCTCGAACACATAGATTATTTAGGGAATGTTCTAAGACCCCAAAATAGTCCTTATAATAATATAAACAATCCAGGTTGAAGGAACCACCCTAACTTTTCATAGGGAAACCAAAGACAACCATCACAACCAAGGAAGCTTGGTATGGATAAGATGATGATGGAATTCAATTAAGAATCAAGGGCAAAACATCAACAAATAAATACATTCCTACGAAACTTTGAGATTAGAATGGACCAACTTGCTAATTCAATGGCGAAGAGACCTAAAGGGAGTTTACTGAGGACAATTGAGACAAATCCTAAGAAAAGAATAATGGAAATCACCCAGACCACTAAAACGAAGCTCAAATAAGAAGAAAAAGAAGAGGAAAGGAAAGGAAAGGGGTATTGAGAACTTCGTACAGAATATATGTGGTTTTCATCTAAATAGATTCAATGAGTATCAACCTGCAATTCCATACCACATTATAGCATAGAGAAAGTTGGAAGTAGAGTTGAACAAGGTCCTTGATGTAATAAACAAACTGAAAACATAACTTGCCCTTACTGAATCTGTGAAAGAGAGGTTATTAAAGGAGGAATCAAGAAGTTCAAAGAAGAGGGTGTTAAGTGAGGAGAGCTCTGACAAAGACATTAAACTACTAAGAAAGCAAGGTAACCCAGGGAATTTTTACATCCCTTGTACTATCAATAGTTTAAAGGTGTATAAGGCTATGGCCAATTTAGGTGCGAGTGTAAATATGATGCCTTACACCTTGTTTAGGAGAATGATAGATGTATATTTGACTATATTTTACCATCCATATTTGATATATTTTGCTTGATATTTTATACTTTTATTGTATATTTGGTACTTAATTTGCTCCAAGGGTGAAATACCAATCACTTGATATTGGTAATTAACTTAGTGCTTCGTAATTCTCTATTTTAATCATGTTGTTCATTTATTTTATTTGCTTCATTTTAGTTTCTTTAATTGAAAATAATAATCAATTCTTAAACTAGATAAAAGAATAACGGTAGTTACTAGTACTCGCTATCCTCGTGGGCTTGAACCCTTCCTACTAGTACTAGCTACAACTACACCGTGCACTTGAAATTATTGCAACATTGACTAACTCACAAAATAGGTCAATCATAAATCAATTTTAATAATTGACACATTTTATTTTTTTGTCCTGTCTCCTTATAGGTTGCTCATATAGTTTTTTCTTTTAATTCTCCATTCAAGAAAGTAGTCTATACATCCATTTGATCTAATTCAATATCCATACTAGCTATTGTAGCTAGAATAAGATGGATTGAAGCAAAATTTATATGGCGTTCTTTGTATCTTTCAATATTACAATTAACCTTTCATTTTATTTTGAGAACTGAAATGTTCCTAGCTAATAGCTGTTTACTCTTCTGGAAGTTCAGTGAAGTCTCATACTTGTTTGTAGCTTGAAGAATTGATTTTTTTCTTTTATTGCTTTCTTTCAATTTTTTTTAGTAGGACTAGCAAAAGCCTCATTTCCATTCCTTGACTCATCCTCCTTTTATAAGACGATCATATGAATTTCTCCTCCATTCTCAAAATGGCATCAAGGAATTATTCCTCAATTACTACATCACAAATAAGGTTAATCAGAAATAGGTTTATGAATTTTTTTATTACTCCCACTTGGGTCAAATACCATAGGGAAACTTTCAATGGGTTATAATGTGACTTGATTTTAAGTCAATTATTCTATATCCAAATTTCTCCCACTAGGTTCAAGTTCTCCATCTTGATTCCTTATAACAGAATTATATTGATCAAGAGTCTCATATAGAAATAGTTTTTTTTTTCCTATTTCAGCCTACTTTTGAAAATCATTCTCTAATAATTTACATCTTGTGATTCAAATTCAGTTACACCTTCACTACCTTATTCACCTATAAACACATACCCTTTTGATTGCTCTGTGTATCTAATAAAGATATTTTTCTTCTCTCTTGGGCTTAGTTTCCCATATTTATGAGAGGTATTACAAACATAAGTAGCACATCCCTAAGTTTCAAGAGTTGTCATGTTAGGTATTCCACCTATCCATAACTCATTTAACGTGCTTGTAACTAGTTTTTTAGGCACTCAATTAGGTACATAAGTGTCTGTTACAAAAGCATCACCCTAATAGGTTATTGGTAAATTTGCTTGTTCGATCATAGACTTAACGACAGGACCCTATCTTGTAATGACTAGGTGACCTGTCCAACACTCCACGGTGATTTTCCAGTCAATATTCAAGTTGGCTAGAAAGTTCCTGTGAAGCTAAGCCTATTGTCCTTGTTAAGGAAAAAACTTCAATTCACAACAAGAAATGTAAATAGTGGAGTTTTGATTTTTAGTTTATTAAAAATTTTGGTGGCAAAACGACTACATTTTGACATCGTAGAAATTTCAAAGTCCCTGTAAAAGTTTAAAACACTTTTATTATCAAATCAATTTCTCAACTCCAGATTATGGACTTCAAATCCACTCACATGCAGTATCAAATAGTTACATCAATAAACTTTAAAAAGCTAAAACAAGGTCATTCATTCCATTTAAAAACCTTCAGACACATCCATTCTTTATACAAATGTACTTTCTAAAACATGTTCAAAGATATGCAGTAGTTCTAAAAAATATAGACAAGGAAAAATAAAATTGCCTACACAGTAACACTTGATGAAGTTGACTATTCATGAGGTGGAGTCTCTGCTACTGAAGCCCCTGAGCGTGCACCTGGGAGGTTTTATTTAAAAACAAAAAATAAAGCGTGAACTAAACTACCTTAGTGAGTGTTATTGGTTTCCAATAAAAATATTTAATATTAACCTTCATAAAAGAAAACAATTTCTTTTCTTTCAAGTAATAACCAATGTTCTTACAAAACATGTTCTTTTCTTTTCATGAGGTCAATGCATATGTAAAACAAAACATACAAATTTTTCTGAGATCAAGTTCCATTTTTCTTGTAAAGTATAGAATGATGGTAGTCAATACTTTTATAAACTTTCTTTTTAAAACATATCCTATCACTAATTTTCTTTGCCATATGGTACCCTTAAGTGTAAGGCCATAGAGTTGATTTTGCATCACTTACCCATGCTTGATTAAATTCTACATACTAATTGTTATGAAGCTGGTTCTACATCGTTTACTTATAGCAATGCTAGCACTATATAGAAATCAGTGGTTACGGTCTAACACCCCATTCCCAATTGACATATGCACATGTGTCCATCGGGTACATATTTACATGCCTGTCAGAAATGACATGTTAACTATCTCACCTTCACTGCACATAATATGGCATCGTACACTAAATCATCAATCACACAGTTTCTAAACCCAAAATGTTATCACATTATAACAAAACCATTATGTACATTGTTTGATATAGTACAATATCATCTATGTTTATACAACATTGTCCTATAAACATAAACAACTTAGTACACACCGAACACCATAATCTCAAAAGAAACAACTATGTCCTCAAACCTAGCTGACCGACCTTTGAGCCAAATCTGACTGTAACAGTTGTACAAAATATGCTTCTACAAAATCTAAGAAGCTAGGTCATCTCACTCTTAATCCTGAAAAGAAACGGTGCAATTTTGATGATTTTTGCAAACTCAGCAGAGTAACCATCCTCTATGGTTCACTTATATCATAAAACAAGATCAAAAATAACATGTAATCATAAAGCTCAATTCCAGTTGACAAGTGTCAAATATTATCAGAGAAAAATCATTTCTCAGTTAAACAGTTCAATCATATATGACATTCACACAACTTTGCAAATCATTCAATGAATTCAAATTATATGTGAATGCGATATGTATGAGACTCATATTCATTTTTATATTATTGTGACTGTGTGTTTTTACAGTATCCAGAATTATCGAGCTCAGGTAGTCAGTCTATGCCTCATTGATCACAGTGAGCTATAGGCTTGAACCATATATGTAGGAGCTTAAAGCTCTTATCAGTAATAGTATCAGTAGCAACACCAATCATAACTCCTTTGTATTACATGCATCGGAATGAAGTCCTTGCCACAATTTAGTCATCGAATTCAATCACTTTCATTTGCATGTAATATAATAGTATATCAGTCCCAATATCAATTATAGTAATAGTCACAGTAGCAGTGGTCATCGGACAAGGAATCGTATTAAACTTTTCAGTTGAGAATCAAAAAATCTTTTAGGCAGATGCATTCACATTTAAACAACACTTCCAATATCATTCTCATGCATCAAAACACCTCAGACAAATATGGTCCGGAATCCAGTACACAATTAGCACTTTTCAGTACAGTTCAATAAGATAGCAATACAGTTCAATAATGTACAAAACAATAAGGTTAGACCATCTTAGGTTACTCATTGTATGCTCTAAATAGCTATTACCTTGAAGTACTAGCAATGTCTGGATGTTGTTGTTCAATGTGTTCCTCTGTATAGACAATGCATTCACATATCACAATATTGCACAATTATGTATTCATTTAAGCACATTCATGTATATTGAATATGTACAATGAATGTTCATGACAATTTCGGGTTTCTTATCATCAATCTAGTCATAATAATCATTCAGATATCCATATTTAATTTATTAACTCAGATTTGTTTAAAGGTACACTTTCGAGGTCTATTTTTCATAATTAATTTAATCAGAAAAAAAAGAAGGAATTTGGTAACACTTACTTCTAACAAATTATTCTACTATGTCTTAAGCCCCTATTGATACCAAGATCATTCTAAGAGTTATGGTCAAAATAACACAGACTGTGCACTTTTGAAAATTTGGCTAATGTATGATTATGCATTCAAGTTGTACAACCCATATCTCTCAATTTCCATCTCAAAAGATTACAAACTTTATACCAGTTGAAATCTAAGCAAATAAATTACAACTTCTGTGAAGACATCTTTGTCTAATTCTGCCTCTATCAATATAGTTTATTCAATCACAACATGACATAATTTCTGTCTCAAGTAGTACTATAGGCTCAATCAAGACTCAATTTCAAGCCGGATTTTGAAATGGTTAGAGATAGAATTAAAAGTATAACTATTCGGAACGTTATAGTCATATGTCTCTACTTTAATCTGAATCAACAATCAACTCATTTTGAAATCTACAAATCAAAATAAGACCCAAATACTGAAGTATATTCAGTGAAAACATTTCATTTATCGTAATCTAGTACACCTCATCATTTTCATCTTAAATTCATCAATCAATCTTTCAAGAATGAATTCAGATGGCTATAAATTTTTATGAAAAGGAAGAAAAATGTGTAATGAGTTTGTTGGTTCAAAAATCAAGTCATTTGGAGGTCAAAAGAAGAAGTTATAACGAAAAGATTGAAGGATGTTCAAAACTTCAAACAACATTATACCTTCACTGTGTAACAATTGTGCTTGTGCAAGATCATGCACTTTCCAATTGACCTTTCTAAATCAAGATCATACTTGAGCATGACCATGCAATCCCCTTAAGATCCTGAAGAGTCATGATTGTGCTTATACATGATCATGCACACCCTTTTATTCGAACTTCTTCCAGCTCTTCCTCAAAACAAACTTTTGGACAATTTTACACAGTCTTTTTGACAATGAAAATGAAGGATTTAGGCCAATCATTCTTCTAAAACAATGATCTTTTACGACTAAAGTTTCTAATGAAACCAATGTTACGAAATTTGGTTTAGTATTTTGAAAATTATCCTTAAAATACTCAGACTATTCGCAAACAGTGATAGAATCCAGAAACGTAGCTTCAAGCCAACTTTTGACACTCCTTTAATAACATTGTAGCATAAGTTTCTAGTTTAATCTGAATTTAAAATCATCCAATTTGGATACCTAAGGGTTCAAGATATGGCTAAAACATCAATACTTGTCCAGTAAAACTCTTCCTAACTAGTTTCCAATATGTATCTAACCTCAATTCCTTCCTAATTCAGTACACAATTGATCCATTTCAAACATCAAACAACATATGTTATAATAGGATACCAAGTTTATAATTCCCTTACCTCACTAAACGTTAAGTCCAACTCCAAAGAACTAACTATTACAGCCCCTTCCTAGCATCTAAGACACTTCCAACATCAAGATACATGTGGTATGAATGTACAAAGAGTTTCTTCCTAGCATGAGATAGCTTCTTCATGCTGCATATGACAAAGAGTTTTAATGTGATAGTACAAAAAAATCAACATAAAATTCAAAGCAAGGAAGAGAGATCATGTTGGTGGAGAGAAGAGAGCCAAACAAAGATTGCAGAAATTTCTTTGTAAAGGCTTAACACCTAACCTATTAGGTGTCTTCACTAAAATTTAACACATGTCTCCAATGCAAGATGCCCATTTGCCCTCTATGTAAGCTGCCAAATGTCTCCAACATGTCAGGCCATTTGTGACACAATGAATGATGCTACTTGTCCTTGTATTATGCTACCAAATGTCACACATTGAATGATGCCAAATGTCAATAATGCATTAGTCCACATGTCACACTATCATTGGTCCATATTTCATTTTCTTAGTTCAAAATACCCCAAATTTTTGAATATTTCCTAAAATTCACCAAAATTTATGAAATAATACTAATAGTTTCCAAATAAATTTTTAATGCAAATAATTCACAATCACCATTTTAATTGCATTTGTAACAATTATTAATACCCAGAAAATGTCAATGAATGCATGTACAAATAATTGTATTGTGCAAAATCAACAATACCGTGTATGCGTATGCCACATTATGCATAAACTTGAGTTATGCTTCCTAATTTCTCATTAAACTCGAATAATCACCATTTTAACCCTAATTCAAGTGACAGGATATTAAAATTCTCCCCTACTAACAAAAATTTCGTCCTCAAAATTCTTACCTGATAATTTGGATAGGTGGGGATACTGTCACCTTATATGATCCTCAGTTTTCCATGTCGCTTCCTCAGTCGAGTGATTTCTCCAATGAACTTTCACTAATGGAATCACTATATTTCTCAGTTGCTTTGTCTTATAGCCTACTATCTTGATCGACTCCTCAATATAACTTAAGTTGCTATCAATCTCAATATCTTAAGCCGGTAATACATGAGTAGGATCAGATCTATATCATCTTAACATACTCATATAAAACACATTATGCAATTGAGACATTTCATTAGGCAAAGCTAATTTATATGCTAAAGTTCCAATTCTCTCAAGAATCTCATAAGGACCAATGTATTTCGGGCTCAACTTGTACTTTTTACTGAATCTCAATACACCATCCTAGGGTGACACTTTCAGAAATACTTTATCTCCAACATTGTATTCCATATCCTTTCTATGCTGATCTATATAGCTTTTTGTCTATCTTGAGCCACTTTTATCTAACTCCTAATCAATTTCACCTTCTCTATAGTATCCTGCATCAGTTCTGGACCCTTAATCATTCTCAAACCTTCCTCATCCCACTATAGAGGCATTCGACATTTTCTGCCATACAATGCCTCATATGTGCCATCCCAATACTACTGTGATAATGATTGTTATATGTGAACTCAATCAATGCTATGTACTGATCCTAAGCTCCCTGAAACTCCAATACATTTGTTCTAAGCATATCCTCAACAGTCTTGATAGTTCTCTCACTCTGTCTGTCTGTTTGAGGATGAAATGCTATACGAAAATTTAGCAGTGTGCCAACAGCTGACTGTAAGCTCTTCCAGAACCTCGAAGTAAATCTAGGATCTTTGTCTGATATAATAGACACTGGAACCCTATGCAGTCTCATAACCTGAGTCACATATCTCCGAGCCAACTGGTCTAATGTATTGTTCTCCCGTATTGGTATGAAATAGGCCGACTTAGTTAATCGATCCACCACAACCCATATTGCATTATTCTTCCTCGGAGTCTTAGGTAATCCCATTATAAAATCCGTAGTAATTCATTCCTATTTCCACTCTGGAATAGGTAACGAATGCAATTTTCCAACTGGGGCTTGATGCTCAGCCTTAACCTGTATCATTCTGTTGCCTACCTATTTGATTACTCAGGCAAGAATTTCAAGGACGAAAATTTTTGTTAGTAAGGGAGAATTGTAACATTCTGTTACCTACCTATACGGCTAGAATAGTTATTTATGAGACATTTATATGACATAAGATAAATGCACGTTAGACATAAATTATTTGCGACTTACATATTGTTTTGGCACATTCATATGATTGTACGTGCATTCATTGGCATTTTCGGGTAAATGGAATTACTTATGACAAATTGTGATTATGACAAATGGTGAGTCAGTGGAGATAAATAAGCATACGTGAGGGATATGGAATGGACCCACGTTTTATATTGATTAAGTTAGGAAGAATCCATGATAGTTTGTAATTTTGACAAATGGTGAGTCAGTGGAGATAAATAGTACACGTAAGGGACATAGAATGGACTCACGTATTATATTGTTTAAGTTAGGGAAGAATCTACCATAGTTTCCATCCTTTACTAAAATACTCCACTTTGCAATTCTCGCCCTTGATGTTCATCACCGAATAGCACCTTAGTAGCTTTTTGTGGTGTTAACTTCCACTTTCAGTGTTAGAGTGCTTATTAAGCAAGTAAGTGATTGTGATGCTGCTTCACTGTATAAACAAGCATGTGCATGTTGGACATATATATCTGCATAAAAAGGTCACAGTTTAGAGAATAGATATGAGGGTTTTGGATGTCGGTTAAATTGAAAGGTGAATGCAGAAGAAAGAAAATACATAAAGGACATGCAAGCATGAATAGTAGTCTACGATTTTGGTATTTATGTAAGTTTTGGCTTTTTGAGTTGTATGGTGTTTTGGAACTAAAAAGGGATTCATATTTATGCTTGGAGATATAATAGCAATGGAAATGATATATAGAATTCATATAGGCACGAAAGATGAGATGTTCTGCTCCTTCTGTCTTCTGTATCGTCTGTAAAGACGTATCCTCTGTGATGACATCAGCTTCCTCTGGGTGACATCATCTTCCTCTGTAAGGATGCATCATCTATAAAGATACATCCTCTATGAGTCATTCTCTTTGTAAGCTACCTTCTTCTGTAAGTTATCTTCTTCTGTGAGGATGCATCGCCTGTCAAGATGCAGTCCTCTATGAACCAGCTTCGTCTGTGTTTTGGTTTCCTCTATGTTTTGTTTCATATATCTTTCGCTTCGTCTATCTTTCGCTTTGTCTATGTATTGCTCCTCCTGCTTTTTGCATTCATCTGCTTTCTACCTAAGTGGCCGAATCCTTCTGTGTTACTATTCGTGAACTTCCTTTATGTTACTATTCACGAACTCCTTCTGTGTTACCGCTTGTGAACTTCCTCTTTGTTACTGTTCACGAACTCCTTCTGTGTTACTGTTTGTGAACTTCCTCTATTACTGTTCATGAACTTCATCTGTGTTATTGTTCATGAACTTATTCTATGTTACTGTTCATGAACTGCCTCTGTGTTACTGTTCATGAACTTCCTCTGTGCCACTGTTCATGAACTCCTTCTGTGTTTTGCTTCTTTTATTTTTCGTCTATGCCTATCTTCTATTCTATTTTTGTTCCTTTAGAAGATAGAATTGGCCTTTGAGGTCTTCATAAAAGTTGTAGATCTTGAAATCTTCTTTTAAATCATGTAAAGAACGTCTTGATCTGATATCTCTAACGAAAGTTATGGAAATTGTAAAACATCTTCTGTGTTACTGTTCCTAAACCTCTTTTGGGTCACTATTCATTGTATATCTTCTGCCCTATTTTTGACCCTCTAGAAGGCAAAATTGGTCTTTGAGGTCTGCATGGAAATTGTATATCTTGATAACCTCTTTCAAATCATATTAAGAACAATTGAATCCGATATCTAGAAAAAAAGTTATGCTAATAGGAAAACTTCTTTTGTGATGACATCAGCTTCCTCTGGGTGACATCATCTTCTTCTGTAAATCATCTTCTTCTGTAACTCATCTTCTTCTGTAAGAGGGCCATGGAAAGAGGCCAATAAGAACTGAAGCATGAGATTAAATTTTTTCAATAAGTTTTGATAAGAGAGAGAGAACTTATGAAAAAAAACCCTGGAATTGCCATTGAACATGCATCGTGCATATTTTCTATCCTTTGATATTTTGGCATGTTTGTACAAAAAGTGATAATTGTGAATGTGTTCTATCTATTTTACAGGAGCATAACAGACGACAGTCATACATTGCCAGACCATCCAGGCAATAGCTTCTGGGAGCATAGTGTGAGTCAACCTAGATGTATTCCTAGGAATGATTTGATTCTATGAACTTTGATTTGTTAACTTCCAATATGATTGAGCTATTTGTGTGTATTTTCTGAGTTTCGGACCTGAGGTTCGAGGAGTTTTTTATGTGATTATGTACTGGAAGTGCCCTGATTTGTTATGAATTTCAAAAGATATTGTTCCTCAATAATAGTTGAATGCCGGACTTAGGTCCGATGATAGTGAAAAATTCGCCTGAGCATTTGTATAAGATTGTGTATATGACATATTCAATATTTGATGCATTTCATAAAATGCTTGCTTAGATAAAGGTGTTGCGACTTGAGATGCCAGTTAGAAGCGCTTCCACGTAGAGCTTTGCTCCGTGATCTATATGTTCTGCACATTGAGCTATGCTCCGTGAATTTGTTTCGATTGAGCCCTATGGGCCAAAACTTTGTATATGTGTGTGAAACGCACTCAGTCACAACAATAAGGACTAATATGAGTCTCATGCATGTCTCATGAAAGTACGTGCACAATGTTTGAATGATATGCAAGTTGAAATGAATGATCTTCTGTTACGTTAATTTCTGAATACATGCTTATCTGTTTGAATGAATAACTGTGAAATATGTGTTGTATTTGTGAAATCCGATGAATTCATCAATGATGGTTCACTCATTGAGTTTGCAAAACTCATCAAAAATTGCACTGTGGCTTTCAGGTACAAGACAGGAGACCTAAGTTTTAGTCAAGACTTAAAGTTTTTGTTGGATAGAGAAATGGTTCAGAGGTCTGTCAGCTGACTCCCGAAGGAATATAGTTTTTGCTATTTTGTAGTTTCGTTGGAAACTGTATCAGGGTTGTAAATATTTGTTGATGGAAATATTGTAAATTTTATAAATAAATGAAGTGAATGTTTTAAGAGAAAATTTGATGATGATTTTTGAATATGTTAGATGATGCCATGTGTAAGTTAGGTTCGTTATTGCTCCAACATACCATTATCATAGGTTATGTTCCCAAAAGCTTGGGTATGTACCCTATGATAGTGGGATGTTGCATTTTTGGTATCAGAGCATGATTTGGCATCTTTAGGGCTAAATATGAGCTGAGATATGCTAAATTGAGAGATATCCCGATAGTGATCACACTTTTCTTGATTATTATAGGTCATTTTCCATAGGAGCTCATGATGTAGAGTCAGCTGACAGGGAGTCTGTAATAGTCAATATAGAGTCTCCTATACCTGAGTTTGCTCAGATGCCTCCGAGAATTCCCATGAGGCGAGAAAGAAGATATGATAAGCTGAGAAAGTAGGGAGTTATAGACTTCTACGGAAGTACAAACCCGGCTGAAGTAGAAGGGTGGCTTGAGCAAACTGAAAGAGTATTCGACCAGATGGACTGTGAAGTAGATGAAAAATTCGATTATGCTGTCTCACTCCTGCAAGGTCCCGTATATCAGTGGTGGAAAACTATTCCCGGCAGTACCACCAGACCTTGTAGTCTAACCTGGGAGTATTTTTTGAGAGTATTCCGAGAGAATTACATGCCGAAGATTTACATGGGTCAGAAGATGAAAGAATTTTTGTACTTGAAGCAAGGAGACTCTCAGTGGTTAAGTATGAGATAAAATTTAATGAGTTAATGGGGTATGCGACTGTACTGGTCCCAACTGAAGAAGAAAAATGTAGATGATTTGAGGATGGGCTGAATATGGAGATCAGAATAAGACTCAACATTTCTAACTTGAATAGTTTTAAAGAACTTCTAGCAACCTCGATTAGAATTGAGCAACTGTGAAAAGAGAGTTAGGCTTGAAATAAACAGGAGGTTAGAGGTAAAAGGTAGGATAAGTCTCAGGTTAATTCTGGTAGAAGTTTTAGAAAGCGACAGAACAGATCATCTTGATTTCAGTCTAGATCGAGACAATCTGAATCTCAAGGGAGAGGCAGAATAGTTCTGTCTGGGAGAGGAAGAGGAAAAATGTCTACCAGTCAGTCATACCAATTGCCTGAATGTGAACATTACGGTAAAAAGCATAGAGGTGAGTGCTGGCGAATATCAGGAGCATGTTTTCGATGTGGCTCAAATGAGCATCAGATTAAAGATTGCCCTGAGATGTTGGAAGTACAGTCTGGAATTAGAGAAAGGACCAGAACTGAAAAAACAGTTCAGTGAAGTCGAGCTGGTAGATCTGTACAGAGAGGGAGAGATGGAGGTAGAACTCAGTCATCAGGGCCCAGTGCCAGAACTGAGATGCAAAGTATCCAATCGCAACCTCAAGCTAGGGTTTACACCATTACTAGACAGGAGGCACAAGACTCTCCAGATATGGTAGCAAGTGTGTTGAATGTTTTTAATTTTGAAGCATATGCACTAGTAGATCCAGGATCTACACATTCATTCATCACCCCGCATCTGGCATCTAAATTGCATTGTGAACGTGAGACATTGAAATGCGGTTTGGTAGTGAATACTCCTGTTAGTAGCACAACAGTGATTAGTGAGATATGTAAGAAATGTATAATTAAGATTGATCAAGCAGAATTAGAAGCTGATCTGATCATTTTGCAACTGAAAGAGATAGACCTCATTTTAGGCATGGACTGGCTCACTGCTTATAGGGCAGTGATGAATTGTTGTACTAAGGAAGTAGTGCTTGAATCCCCTAATCAGTCAAGGGTGGTGTTTCGAGGAGTTAATCAGGCAGTTCCAGCCCGACTAATGTCATTTCTGAGTGCTTTGAGATTGATCCGAAGTGGTTGTGAGACTTATCTAGCCCATGTAGTGGATACTTGGAATGAACAAACCATTCAGGACATTCCAGTTGTTAGGGAATTTTTGGATGTGTTTCTAACTGACCTATTGGGATTATCCCCAGATAGGGAGACAGAGTTCACAATTGATACTATTCCAGGTACTACTCTTATATCAATTCCTCCATATAGGATGGCGCCTGTTGAGCTAAAGGAACTGAAAACCCAGTTGCAGGAATTATTAGATAATGATTTCATTAGGCCTAGTGAGTCACCTTAGGGAGCTCTGGTACTGTTTGTAAAGAAGAAGGATGGAACTCTAAGATTATGTATAGATTACCGACAGTTGAATCGTATAACAGTTAAGAATAAATATCCACTGCTGAGGATAGAGGATTTATTTGATCAGTTACAAGGAGCTCAGGTGTTCACAAAGTTAGACTTGAAATCAGGATATTACCAGTTAAAAATAGCTGAGGCAGATGTTCCAACAGCTTTTATAGCATTGATGAATAAGGTATTTCAACCTTATTTATATCAGTTTGTAAGTGCCTTTATTAATGACATTTTGGTGTACTCGAGGTGTAGAGAAGATCATATGGCACATCTGAGAAGGGTTCTTCAGATAATGAGAGAGGAACAGTTGCATGCTAGGTTCAGTAAATGTAAATTTTAGCTTGATCAAGTTGTATTTTTAGGTCACATTGTGTCTGGTCGGGGCATTGAGGTAGATCTAAAGAAAGTAGAAGCTGTAATGAAATGGGAGACTCCAAAGAATGTATCTAAGATCTGGAGTTTCCTTGGTTTAGCTGTGTATTACAGAAGGTTTGTCGAAGGGTTTTCAATGATTTCAGCCCCTCTGACAAAACTTCTAAGAAAGAATGTGCCTTTTAGATGGAGTAACAACTGTCAAAGGAGTTTTGATGAGTTAAAACATCGATTAACTTCAGAACCTATGTTAGCTATCCCATCAGGTTTTGGAGGTTATGTTGTGTACAGTGATGCTTCATATCAGGGTTTAGGTTGTGTTCTGATGCAGCATGGTAAAGTAATAGCATATGCATCGAGACAATTGAGGCCCTATGAATTCAATTATCCAGTTCATGATCTGGAACTTGCTGCAGTAGTATTTACTTTGAAAACTTGGAGACATTATCAGTATGGAGAAACTTTTCAAGTGTTCACTGATCATAAGAGTCTGAAGTATTTGTTGAGTCAGAAAGAGTTGAATATGAGGCAAAGGAAATGGATAGAATTATTGAAGGATTATGATTGTACAATTGAATATCATCCTGGCAAAGCCAATGCGATGGCTGATGCATTAAGTCGAAAGTCCAATAGCAGTGTGGCTCAAGCACAATTATCGAAGTTAGCTAGCTTAATTCAGTTGAGGGCACTGAATGTTGAACTAAATGTGGAGCAAGATAATACATTGATAGCTACAATGAAATTGAGACCTGTGCTACATGAAAGGAGCAAAGAGGCTCAGATTAGAGATCCAGATTTGGTGAAGTTAATTAAGAAGGCGAAAGTGAATCCAGATTTTGAATTTGAAGTGAGAGATGGTATTTTGAGGTTAGAGCAAAGACTATGTGTGCCTAATGTTGATAATTTGAGGAAGGAGATTTTAGAGGAAGCTCACTTAGCAGCTTATGTTATGCATCCTAGTACTACCAAGATGTATAAAACGTTAAAACAACATTATTGGTGGCCTGGCATAAAAAAGCAAGTAGCAGAATTTGTTTCTACTTGTATAACCTGTCAACAGGTGAAAGCTGAGCATCAGGCTCCAGCTGGGAAACTATATTCGTTACCCATTCTGGAGTGTAAATGGGAACGAATTACAATGGATTTCATTATGGGTTTGCCGATAACTCCAAGGCAACATGATGCCATTTGGGTCATTGTGGATAGATTAACCAAATCGGCTTATTTCTTACCAGTAAGAGAAAATTTGTCACTAGATCAGTTAGCTCAGTAATATGTGAATGAGATTGTGAGGTTACATAGGGTTCCAATATCCATAGTGTCGGACAAGGATCCCAGATTTACCTCGAGATTTTGGAGTAATTTACAGACAGCTTTAGGCACTAAACTAAATTTCAGTACAGCTTTTCATCCTCAGACAGATGGTCAGAGTGAGAGAACAATTAAAACTGTTGAGGATATGCTAAGAGCTTGTGTTTTGGAGTTTCAGGTAGTATGGGATAAATACATAGCCTTGATCGAATTTGTTTACAATAATCAGTATCACAGTAGTATCAGCATGGCTCCATATGAGCATTGTACAGCAGGAAATGTTGTTCACCTTTATATTGGGATGAAGAAGGTTTAAGAATTGTTGAAGGTCCAGAGTTGATTCAGGATACTATTGATAAGATAAAGTTGATCCATGGCAAAATTAAAGTAGCACAAGATAGACAGAAAAGTTACGTGGATTAACACAAACGAGATATGGAGTATCAGATTGGTGAGAAAGTATTTCTGAGAGTATCACCCCGGCGAGGTGTACTGAGGTTTGGCAAGAAGAGTAAACTAAGTCCGAGATATATTGGTCCATGTGAGATAATCGAAAGAATCGGACCATTTGCTTATAAGTTAGCCTTACATTCGAAAATGGCTCAGTTGCATAATGTGTTTCACTCAAGCATGCTTAGACGATATCGGTCAGATCCAACTCATGTGATCCCAACTCAAGAGATTGAAATATCAAGTAATCTGAGCTATGTAGAAGAACCCATAAAGATAATTGGCTATCAGAATAAGCAACTGAGGAACCGAGTGATTCCAATGGTAAAAGTTCTCTGAAAAATAATTAAAGTGAAGAAGCTACACGGGAAATGGAGGATCATATGAGGACTCAATACCCCTACCTACTTGATCACTCAGGAAAGAATTTCGATGAAGAAATTTTTGTTAGTAGTGGAGAATTTTAACATCCTGTTACCTACCTATTTGATCACTCAGGTAAGAATTTCGAGGACGAAATTTTTGTTAGTAGGGGAGAATTGTAACATCCTGTTACCTACTTATACGGCTAGAACAGTTATTTATGAGACATTTATATGACATAAGATAAATGCAGGTTAGACATAAGTTATTTGTGACTTACATATTATTTTGGCACATTTATACGATTGTACGTGCATTCATTGGCATTTCCGGGTAAATGGAATTACATATGACAAATTGTGATTATGAAAAATGGTGAGTCAGTGGAGATAAATAAGCATACGTGAGGGATATGGAATGGACCCACGTTTTATATTGATTAAGTTAGGAAGAATCCATGATAGTTTGTAATTATGACAAATGGTGAGTCAGTGGAGATAAATAGTACACGTAAGGGACATAGAATGGACTCACATATTATATTGTTTAAGTTAGGGAAGAATCTACCATAGTTTCCATCCTTTACTGAAATACTCCACTTTGTGATTCTCTCCCTTCATCTTCATCACCGAATAGCACCTTAGCAGCTTTTTGTGGTGTTAACTTCCACTTTCAGTGTTAGAATACTTGTTAAGCAAGTAAGTGATTGTGATGCTGCTTCACTGTATAAACAAGCATGTGCATGTTAGATATATATATATATCTGAATGAAAAAGTTCATAGTGTAAAGAATAGATATTAAGGTTTTGGATGTCGGTTAAATTGAAAGGTGAATGCAAAAGAAAGAAAATATAGAAAGGACATGCAAGCATGAATAGTAGTCTGCAATTTTGGTATTTATGTGAGTTTTGGCTTTTTGAGTTGTGTGGTGTTCTGGAACTAAAAAGGGAGTCATCTTCATGCTTGGAGATATAATAGTAATGGAAATGATGTATAGAATTCGTATAGGAACGAAAGATGAGATGTTCTGCTCCTTCTGTCTTCTTTATCATCTGTGAAGACGTATCCTCTGGGATGACGTCAGCTTCCTCTGGGTATCATCATCTTCCTCTGTAAGGATGCATCATCTGTAAAGATACATCCTCTATGAGTCATTCTCTTTGGAAGCTACCTTCTTCTGTAAGTTATCTTCTTCTGTGAGGATGCATCACCTGTCAAGATGCAGTCCTCTATGAACCAGCTTCGTTTATGTTTTGGTTTCCTCTATCTTTTGCTTCGTCTATCTTTCGCTTCGTCTTTCTTTTGTTTCATCTACGTATTGCTCCTCCTTCTTCTTGCATTCGTCTGCTTACTACCTAAGTGGCCAAAACTCCTTCTGTGTTACTGTTCGTGAACTTCCTCTGTGTTACTTTTCACGAACTCCTTCTGTGTTACTGTTCGTGAACTTCCTCTGTGTTACTGTTCACGAACTTCCTCTGTGTTACTATTCGTGAACTTCCTCTGTGTTACTATTCATGAACTTTGTCTGTGTTATTATTCATGAACTTCTTCTGTGTTACTGTTCATGAACTGCCTCTGTGTTACTATTCATGAATTTCCTCTGTGTCACTGTTTATGAACTCCTTCTGTGTTTTGCTTCTTCTATTTTTCGTCTATGCCTATCTTCTTTTCTATTTTTGATCCTTTAGAAGATTGAATTGGCCTTTGAATTCTTCATATAAGTTTTAGATCTTTAAATCTTCTTTCAAACAATATAAAGAACATCTTGATCCGACATCTCGAATGAAATTTATGGCAATTGTAAAACATCTTCTGTGTTACTGTTCCTAAACTTCTTCTGGGTCACTGTTCATTGTATATCTTCTCCCCTATTTTGACTCTCCAGAAGGAAAAATTGGTCTTTGAGGTCTTCATGGAAATTGTATATCTTGATACCCTCTTTCGAATCATATTAAGAACAATGAAATCCGATATCTAGAAAAAAAGTTATGCTAATAAGAAAACTTCTTCTGTGATGACGTCAGTTCCCTCTGGGTGACGTCATCTTCTTCTGTAACTTATCTTCTTTTGTAAGAGGGCCATGGAAAGAGGCCGATAAGAACTGAAGTGCGAGGTTAAAGGTTTTCAATAAGTTTTGATAAGGGAGAGAGAATTGCCATTGAACATGCATGGTGCATATTTTCTATCCTTTGATATTTTGGCACGTTTGTACAAAAGGTGATAATTGTTAATGTATTCTATCTATTTTAGAGGAGCAAATCGGACGACAGTCGGACATTGTCAGACCATCGAGGCAATAGCTTCTGGGAGTGTACTGTGAGTCAACCTAGATGTATTCCTAGGATTGATTTGATTGTATGAACTTTGTTTTGTTAACTTCCAATACGATTGAGCTATTTGGGTGCATTTTCTGAGTTCCGGACCTGAGGTTTGAGGACTTTCTTATGTGATTACGTATTGGAAGTGCCCTGATTTGTTATGAATTTCGAAAGATATCATTCCTCATTAATAGTTGAATGCCGGAATTAGGTCTGATGATTGTGAAAACTTCGTCTAAGCATTTGTATAAGAATGTGTATATGACATATTCAGTATTTGATGCATTTCATAAAATGCATGCTCAGATAAAGACGTTGTGACTTGAGATGCCAGTTAGAAGCGCTTTCACATAGAGCTTTGCTCCGTGATCTATATGTTCTGCACGTCGAACTATGCTCCGTACATTTGTTCTGATTGAGCCCTATGGGCCAAAACTTTGTATATGTATGTGAAAGGCACTCAGTCACAATAATAAGAATGAATATAAGTCTCATGCATGTCTTATGCAAGTACGTGCACAATGTTTGAACGATATGCAAGTTGAAATGAATGATCTTCTGTTATGTTAATTTTTGAATACATGCTTATCTGTTTGAATGAATAACTGTGAAATATGTGTTGCATTTTTGTAATCCGGTGAATTCATCAATGATGGTTCACTTATTAAGTTTGCAAAACTCATCAAAAACTACACTGTGGCTTTCAGGTACGAGACAGGAGACCTAAGTTTTAGTCAGGACTGAAAGTTTTTGTTGGATAGAGAAATGGCTCAGAGGTTTGTCAGCTGACTCCCGCAGGAATATAGTTTTTGCTATTTTAAAGTTTCGTTGGAATCTATATCAGGGTTGTAAATATTTATTGATGGAAACAGTGTAAATTTTATAAATAAATGAAGTGAATGTTTTAAGAGAAAATTAGATGATGATTTTCGAATATGTTAGATGATGCCATATGTAAGTTAGGTTCGTTATTGCTCCAACATACCATTATCGTAGGTTATGTTCCTAAAAGCTTAGGTATGTACCCTATGATAGTGGGATGTTGCATAACCTGTTGGCATGTTATACATTTAGAAACAAACTTCATTACTTGCTTTTTCATTCTAGGCCACCAGAAATGTTATTTCAGTGTGTTATACATCCTGGTAGTACCAGGATGTATAGCATAAGCGGCTACATGAGCTTCTTCCATAGTTTCCTTCCTTAGATCGTCAACATTAGGCGCACATATTCTCTGCTTTAGCCATTCTTCTTAACTTTCTCAATCAATTTCACCATTTCAAGATCTTTATTCTGTACTCTTCTGATCCGATCATGCAATATTTGTCTCAGTTTCAAAGTAACTGTCAATGCTTGATTATGTTCTAGATTCAACTCTAAATTCAAAGCTCTCAATTGAATCAGGCTTGGTAACCTCAATAATTGAATCTGAGTTACACTAGTATTCGACTTTTTGCTCAAAGCATCAGCCACTGCATTGGCCTTCCCTGGATGATACTCAATTATGCAATCATAGTCTTTCAGTAACTATATCCATCTTATCTGTCTCATGTTCAAATCTTTCTGGCTTTACAAATACTTTAAGCTCTTATGACCATTGTATATTTAAAATGTCTCGCCATATAAGTAATGTCTTCAAATCTTTAGAGCAAAAACTACTGCTGCAAGTTTTAAATCATGTATTGGGTAATTCATCTCGTGAGACCTTAATTGTCTTTATGCATAGGCTATCACCTTGCACATGCTACATCAATACACATCCCAGTCCCTAATGCGATGCATCACTGTATACCACATATCCACTAGATCCTGATGGAATGGTCAACACTGGTGCTGTAGTCAACCGATGTTTTAGTTCTTTAAAACTTCTCTGGCAGTCATCATTCCATCTAAATGCCACATTCTTCCTCAGAAGTTTAGTCAGAGGGGATGAGATTAAAGAAAACCCCTCGACAAACCTCTAGTAATAACCAGATAATCTGAGGAAACTCTGGATCTCTGATACATTCTTCGGTGTCTCTCATCTCATTGCTGCTTCAATTTTCATTGGATCCACCTGAATACCATGCCCCGTTACTATGTGACCTAGAAATAACACTTGATTCAGCCAAAATTCACATTTACCAAATTTAACGTATAGTTGTTTTTCTTTCATAGTCTGTAAAATTATTCTCAAATGCGGTATGTTCCTCATTGCTTCTAGAATACACCAGAATGTCATCAATGAACATAATTACAAATCGGTCTAAGTATGGCTGAAATACCTTATTCATCAATGCCATAAATGTAGCTAAGGCATTAGTTAACCCAAATGGCATAACTAAGAACTCAAAATGTCCATACTTACATCTGAAAGCAATTTTTGGTACATCAGTCTCTGCTATCTTTAGCTGATAATACCCATATCTCAAATCAAGATTAGTAAATACTCGAGCTCTTTGCAATTGATCAAATAAGTCATTGACTCTAGGTAACAGGTATTTATTCTTCACTGTAATCAATGCACAACCTCAAAGTACCTCCTTCTTCTTCACAAATAACTCTAGAGCTGTTGGACCCCATACCCCACCCGTAGGTGTTTGCAGGTGATACTGCGGCGTGTGTTTGCGGGTGATACCGCGGCATCCAACCTTAATCAG
>JANQBM010122057.1:2545-23696 GCA_025594535.1 Erythroxylum domingense | reverse complement strand
CTTCGACCGAATTAGGTCAAGTAGACCAAATGATTTACTTCTAAAAAAATAAATGATTATTGAACAAATTAGAAGTGAGTATTGGAGTCAGATAGATCTGGGACGCAGTTGCAAAAAAAAAGAATATTATGGAGAATGCATATGTTGTATCTGTTGTAAAGTATTCAACTATGTTACCAGGTTCTTGAATTAGAGATAAAACTATTGCTATTGCGAAAGGAATTTAGGTTCACAGTGTACTCTATACTTGCATACGTAGAAGATACAAGTTTGGTTTGATGGTTATGTTTAGAAAATTGAGACGTGTGAATAAATTAAAATGTGTGGAGAAACTATCATGAATGGATAGACATTAGAATAAGTTGATAAGAAAACCGAGAAAATTGAATGAATGGAGAGAGAGTCAATTGAGAAACTGAGAAAAACATGAAATAATATTACCTTATTTGAGAAATTAGCTCCTTAAGAATTTCGAGAATTAGTTATGGGCAATTGAGTTAATCGTGATACCTGTAAGGGTTAACAAGCGCCAAGACAACAGTCATGACATTAAAGAATAAAGTGTTCCAATTTTATTTGGATCGATTAGTGACTGTGATTATGTATGATATACAGAATATATTTGAAAGGTTGAGAAGAACAATTTGGACACTTAAGGTTAGCCTTACTTATTATGAAGGCAAAATAATTATAGGCCAAGTTCAATAATAGTGAATCTCAACTTGATTAAGTAATATCTTGGGTTATACAGTATATGAACATAGCATATTGGTAGACCCAAAGAAAGTAGATGTAATGAAGAAGTGAGAAACTTTTGAGGAAAAATATGTCATTCAAATAGACTCGTGAATGTAAAAAGAATTTTGAGGAATTAAAACACCGAAGGATTACAAGATCGATGTTAGTTATTCCATCTGGATTTTGAGATTTTATAGTATATAATGATATTTCACACCAGAGATTTGGATATAATCCAATACAGCATAGTAAAGTGATTACATATATGCATCAAGACAGTTGAGATCTCATAAGTTTAAATTATTTGGCATATGACTTAGAAATTGCTGCAATCAAAATCTTTTTGAAAATTTGGAGACATTATATGTACAGTGAAACATTTTGGATATATGTATATATAAATATATACAAATCATTAAAGTTTGAGATAACTATTGAGTTTGAAAGAATTGAATGCAAGAATGAGACAATGGATAGAGTTACTTGAAGATTATGATGTATCAATGAGTATTACCCAACAAAGCTAGTGTTGCAATCTGCTGCATTGAACAAAACAATCCAATAGCAATGTAGCACAAATTCAGATATAGAGGTTAGCAAATCTAGTGCAATAATGAGCAAAGAATGATTGAGTTGAAATAGGGTCAAAATGAAGTGTCATTAGCCATATTGAACTTAAGATTAATTTTATATGAAAGAATTACAAAAGCCCTAAATGAGGATTCAAAACTTGTGAATCTTATTGAGAAAGCGAAAGGGAATCCGAATTTGTGTTTGAATAGAAAAAAATGATACTTTGTGATTGAAGTAAGGAGTTTGTATACCTGATATAAATGATTAAGAAAAGAAAATTGGAGAAGCATACATAGCAACCGATGCTATATATCCTAGTAGGAATACGCTGAAGCAGTATCTAGTAGCCAAGGATGAAGAAGTAAGTGACTGAATGTATAACTAAATGATTAAGTTGCCAACAATTTTAACTGTTGGAAATATACTTAGAGCTTATAGTTTGGAGTTCCTAGGAACATAAGATCAATAAACAGTTCTGATTGAATTTGATTGTAGCAATCATTGTCACTATAGTCTTAGTATGACTATACATTGTATAATTGAGAGGTTGACTTTAAAATTGTATGAGGTATTATACAACAAAAAGAGTTGTCCACCTTTATATTAAGATGAAGAAGGCCTAAGAATAGTTAAAGGCTAGAAGTGATTCGAGATGCTGTTGATGAGTGAAATTGAACTGTGTTAGAAATTAAGTGATTCAAGAAAGATAAACGAGTTAGGTCGATCAACACCGAAGATATGGAATATAGAGAGATAGATAAAGTGTTTCTTATAGTACCACTTTGGCAAGGAGCGCTGAAGTTTGTTAAAGAGGGTGGCTAAGCCTGAATTATATTGGTCCATATGAAGTAATTAAGAGCATTAGACCATTGAATTAAGTTAGTGGTATCAAAGATATATTAGATCCATACTGTGTTACATAAGTATGTATAGGAGATATTGGTATGACCAACAGATGTATTGTCGGCACAGGAAACAAAACTTGCAAGTAATCTGACATATATAAAGGAACTAGCCAAGATGGGGGGATATCAGAATAAGCACTAAAAAACCGAATGATCCCCTCAGATGTAGTCAATTGGAAGGAATTATTCGAGTGGTGTAGTTAAATAGGAAATGGAGGAACATGAGGAGACAATATCCCCATTTATTCGAACAATCAGGAAAGAATTTCGAGGACGAAATTTCTTAAGGTAGGGAGAATTGTAACATACCGTTCCCATATTAAAGGTTAGAGCCTGGGAATACCGTACATAAGAAATAACAAAGATTAGAAAAAATGCATTTCATAATCATGCATAAAATAGCATCATGTACGTGACATTGATTATTGCAAACATTACAATAATTTGTACATGTGCTCGTTTGACATTTCTGGGTCTAAATGATTGATTTAATGTAATTATGATGTGGATAGTGAATATTTTGTTCTGAAAAATTGGGTTGGTGTATTAAATTAATGATTTAGAATTTTTGGTGAAATTTGAGAATTTTCTAGAATTAAGGGTATTTTGGACTAGGAAAAATGTCAAGTGGCGAGACAATTAATTAATAATGGCAGAAATAAGTGTCAGATGGTAGTAAAAATTTTTATGAATGACATTGGGATTTAATGATATATGACATTGAAAATTGGGAGACAATTGGAGTAGAAATTGAAGACAAATATACTAATTAAAAAAGATGACCCATTAGAAACCTTGAGATGGTGACATGTGGCAACTGACATGTGTCACTTACCTTGCCACACCTTTAACCAAGATATTTTCATTTTGAAAGACCATCCTTATCTCTCCATTGTCTTTCACTCTCACGAAATGCTCTCACTTTCTTCATACCTTCTTTCTTCTCTACACGATACTCTCTTCCCTTTACCCATCAATGTTAAGCTTTGTTATTTTTCTTCACCTTGCCACTCCATATATTTGTGTCTTCACTTTGTTGATGAAAGCCTAACCTTTCCTCCCTTGAAATGATGATGAACGTGGGTTATGTGGAAAGCTAGGGCTAAGTGAAATCTTAAAGATTTTGGAGCTAAATCAAGTAAGTTATGCTTTGATCATCATGGGTATTGTTAAACGTAACTAATTTGCTGAGTAATTTGAGATTTGATGATCATGATCACAAAATTATTTGTGGAAAACGTGAGTGGTGAAATGATTATGTAAATTTCTTGTTTTTACATAAATAATGAGTAATGATTCATAAATTGATGTAGTGAAGCTTTTGGGTTAAATTAATTATGAAAATACTGCATAAAAAATGTAGAAAATTGATTAGTGGATGAATGTTTTTCTGCTCCATTTTCTTTATATTAATATAGATTGCTTTGATTGTTTAGAGATGAATTAACATAAGTTTAGATCTTATAATAAAGAGTATTATGATGTCTTGAAATGAGGTAAATTAGAATTGTAGTTATGAATGAAAAGAAGGTGTAAATGAAGTAGAAAGATGTGTAGAAAATTTGATGTTTGGAAGTGTATAGAAATATGTCTTGTTTTTAGTGTTTACGATTAAGCATGGATGTTTATTGAGTATAGATGATATTGGATTGAAATTGCCATATACTATGGGAAGAGATATTATTTCATGAATGATGAAATTAAGTTAAATTGATCAATTAGAATTGAAAGGAAGATGATATCTAAGTTGAACATATGCAGAAAATTAAGGATGAATGTTTGTTTTATTGATTGTGATCAATAATCTTGTATGATGTCTTTTGTGGATGAGATGTTTTGTGGATGTTATGTTTTGTGGATGTTTTGAATTGAAATCGAGGTGATAATGAAGAGAAGTTGAAGTAGGAATGAGAGAATATGCATAGGATTTGTTAGATGTGATTGTAGGAACTGAAAATTTGGAATTTTCTAGTAAATGTCCATTTGGAGGGACAAACATGTCTGCTTAGTGGACATTCTCGGGATAACTATAGTAACTTGCAATTTTGACCCTTTTAATGGCAAAATCTCACTTTGGAGTCTTCATGGAAGTTGTAGAGCTCAAAGTTCTCTTCGAAACCGTACAAAACTGACCTTAATTTGACATCCATAGTAAAAGTTATGCTTATTGTCCCAAATCATGTACATAGATAACTTATTAACTTATCAGTGCTTTCCTATAATGTAATTAGGCTTGAATGAGTTCTTGAATGAGCCTAGTAGATGATGAATGATGCGATTAAAGTATGGAAAGTGAATTAGGTATTAAGGGATGATGGAAAGATGATCTTAATTAATTATGAGAAGTGAAGAAAGAAAATATACCTGGGATTGTCAATATGAGCATGCATTATATACCTTACACTTACATATATGTGTATAATGAAATCTTTATGTGATTGTGCACTTAATAATGTGAGTGCACTATGTTTGTTTCATGAAATTGTACAGGATTCTACATTTGCATCTAGACATTTCTGGATTATGGATGCAAATGCTAATTTGGAGCGTACTGTGAGTTGACCTAGATGGTCTAACTAACTAACTTCTATGTTTGCATTATATATTAAATGATTTTCCAATGGGAATGTGATTGTTCTAATTTCCGGACATTGAATGTCCGAGTAGTTTGATAAATGTGAGAATATTGAAGTGCTCCTTATATGTGAATTTGATGAAATATGTGATATCTAATTTGATTGTTAAATGTCGGACCTAGTTCTGAAGAAACATGTGAATATGCATATGATTGAAAAAGTGTTTCTCAACATTTGTGTTGAATGTCGGACCACGGTCCGATGATGAATGTGAATCCGAAAGCATGTGATAGACTAAAATTATGTGAATGTGATGCATTCCATTACATGAATGCATGAAACATAAAGGAAGTTGTGAAGGAAGTAGCCACCGTAAAGAGCTTAAAGCTCAGAATGTGAAAAAGAGCTTAAAGCTCAGATTCTGAAAAGAGCTTAAAGCTCAGAAAGTGTATAAGAGCTAAAGGCTCACTAAATGAGCCCGGTATTTCCAATGGATACGGGATAGTTATCAATGAGCCCGGTATCTACAATAGATACGGGACAGTTATAAGCACTCGGTCACAACAAAGAAATAAATGAAAGTGAGTCTCATGTGCATTGCATTATAAGTGATATGTGTATTTTAAATGATTGAAATGATTAATTTGAATGCCCTGAATGTGATCCTATATGTTAAATAAAGTGATGTAAATTATGTGAAAATATGTTATGTGATTGAGTGAGCCATCGAGGATGGTCGCTCATTGAGTTCGCAAAACTCACCTAAAAATTTGCAATATTTTTCAGGCCCCAAAAAGTTACCTCGTTTGGCTGACGGAAGTATAGCCACTACACCCAAGTAAGAGATAGAGGTCAGGATCAGTTCGCGTCTGCATTAGTATTTCCTTAATTTTTGTATCAAAATATGTATTCACAAGTATTTTGCAATGTGTAAGTAAATGATTTCGTAATGTATTGGTTGTGACATTATGTTTGAAAATGTTTATGAATAAAAGTGGGGCCCGATTTATTTATTGATTTTTCATAATATGGGTGCATTGTTTTAAAAGAAAAAGAAATTTCTTTATTGAATTTGATTGACTGACTATTCTAGCATGCCACCCTCGTGGGGTACATACTCGGATATCACTTAGGATGTCGGGTACGTGTCTTACAAGAGTGAGGTGCTACATGAATAACATTAAAAGAAGTTGGATTTTGAAGAATCTAATTGCAAAGAACATACGAAGTCAATGTTCCATCATATATTTGTTTAAAAGAGTATAGTATGGATCCAAATAGTAATATTGATATATTATAATATTCAAATGTGACTTTTAAAAGATTTCTTACTTTGAGTATATTGGTTAAAGATCTTTTTTAAGAATGACAAGGGGCCGGTTCGGGTCGAAGATAAGGGTGACTAAACCCAAATTTTTGTAAAACAATAAAACGACATCGTTTTATGGCAAAATGATGTCGTTTTGCATTACCGGGCATGGTCAACCCCGAGCCCAAACCCAACCGGATCCCTGCTCAAGGCTTGAGCCAGTCAAAAAAAATGGAACTAGAGGCCCTGTCAACCCTGGCCTGTCCTGTTGACTTCAGGCTAGGGCCGGACCCATTTGTTATCACTAATATTTTTGGCTACTCTAATTTCTATCGTGCCTTTAAAATTTATGTTTAGCTTTGTCTTGCAATTCACTAAAATCAAATATAATATAATCTCTCATTACTTTTGAGTGTTGGATTACATCAAAATGATTTGTTTCAGCTAATTTATTTCATGTAAATTTTTATATTTTTAAATAATTTATTTTTATTTTTATTATTTGTTATAGGAAAAGATGAGGATTCTTTTTCGGGTCGTAATGAAAAAGAAAAAGTATATTATATTAAAGAATTTTATTTTAGTTTATTATGAATTTTGCAATGATTTTATAATTATTTTTATTTAAAAAATAATTAATTAATTAAATTCAAAATTATTATAATTTTTATGTTAAGATATCAATGCTAGTATGTTATAATTATATTTTATATAATTGTTAAATTTTTTGAAAAATTATAGAGTCATAGATTATGGTCAAATTTTAAAATTTTTAGGATAGCTTGGACTTGAATTTAAAATTAATCCCATCTAATAGTTCGGGTTGGACATGAACTTAAATTTTATAAAAAAAATTTTAGTTGAGTTTTAATTAAACTCAATTTAGGTTAGCCTATGTATAGGACTAATTATTACTTATAATAAAATTTTTGAATTGAAATTGAGAGGATGTTTGAATATGCTTAATGTTATCTAACTCTGACACAAGTTGCCTTGTTGGTATTGATAACATAAGATGCAGAACAAGATTGGAATTTCGATTAGGATAATCTATCCACAAACTTTATATTCATGTAAAAGTAGAATTAGAATTAATTATATCCCATCATTGAATCTATCGAATAGGAGTTGTCAGTATTGAGTGGCTAGTTCAACTTTTTAATGTGATCCTCGGGTAAGCCAAAATGCTAGATGAGTAGAGATTGAGTAGGTTGATTCCATTATACAAGGCCAAAAGGGACATCCAACATCATCACAACTATAGAGGCATTAAACTACTAAGTCACACCATGAAGCTATAGGAGAAGGTGATTAAGAAGAGAGTCCAGAGAGCAACTTCTATATCGGCCAACCAATTTGGCTTTATGCATGGTAAGTCCACGATAGAAGCGATACAACTCCTCTCTAGGCTAATGGAATGCTACAGGGAACGAAAAGGGAATTTGCATATGGTTTTTATTGATTTAGAGAAGGCATATGACAGGGCCCCTAGGGACATCTTGTGGAGGTGTTTGGAGGCAAAGGGAATTCTTATGAATTATATATACGTAATTAGAGATATGTATAAAGGAGCAACGACGAGCATGCAGATGATAGGTGGCAACATGGAAACTTTTTCTAATGGTATTGGGCTATACCAAGGCTCTGCTTTAAGCCCTTTTCTATTTGCATTAGTGATAGATGAGCTTACCAAACATATTCAAGGAGAGGTACCTTAGTGTATGTTATTTGCTGACGATATTATCCTAGTAGATGAGATTAGGGAGGGGATCAATTTAAAATTAGAATGATGGAGAGAAACGTTAGAATCGAAAGGTTTTAAAATGAGCAGGACTAAGACGGAGTACTTAGGATGTAACTTTTCAGGAAGCCAGATGGTCCATGAGGTGATCGTAGCAATTGATACTGATGTCATATCACAAAAATTGAGTTTTAAAATAGCTCGGGTCTATCATTCAAAGTGATAGTAATATCGATGCCAATATAGTCCATCGTATTAGATCTGGGTGGGTTAAATGACGAGGCGCATCAGGGGTCTTATGTGATAAGAAGATTTCATTAATGCTTAAAGGGAAATTTTATAGAATGGTGATTCGGCAAACCATGTTATATGAGGCAGAGTATCGGCCACCAAATGTTGACATACAACTAAGTTGTTGGTAGCCGAGATGCAAATGCTCTGATGGATATGTGACATTCTTAAAAGAGATAAGGTCCGAAATCTTATGGTGAGAGACAAACTATATGTGGCTAGAATTGTCGACAAGTTGCGAGAGACTAAGCTTAGGTGGTTTGGACATGTGAGTAGGAGGCACCCTGATGCTCCTGTGCGACACTGTGAGAAAATAACCCTTCGTAACTGCAAGAAGAGAAAAGGAAGGCCAACCAAGAACTGGAGGGAAGTGATCAAGAAGGATATGACAGAGTTGGACCTTATCAAGAAATTGACCAGAAATAGAAAATTCTGACATGTTAGGATACCGGTAATGGATATCCTTTAAAGTGCGTCAAAACAATCGTGGTAGTTATTGGGAGCCGTTTACTGTAAAGCTCTGACGACGTAGCTACCGCTTAAGAAGTCTAGCCCTAGTTTTAAATCTGTCTTTTCTAGTTACAAGTTATGGACAAGTCTTTATGTCCTACAACTTGGCTTTTCAGCTCTGGTGTATGTGGAAAGATCCTTCGAGGCCATCTGATGCCTTTAGATTGTTCATACTCACATGGCTACTGAGCAAGGATCCCTAACATAACTCGAGACATGAAGAGCCGTACTTTGCTACTTATCAGGTATTAGTAGATCTTGGCACCATATCAGGAATTTAATTTAATTTAATTAATTAATTAATTAATTTTTAGTTTTATTTCTTTACTCTTTTTAACCTACATCACATTTTTTTTCATGCCATGTCACATTTGCATGTAGGTTTACCATAAATAGTCTTTCTATCTTGTAGGGATAAGGTTATATACTATCAGACCTTTTCAGACTCTGCAATAATACAAGATTCGGATTGGATGTGATGATGATGATTGAATCTATCGAATCATAGTCCATTTTGGACCTAATGTTTTATTCTTAATTTCTGCTTAGCCTAACCTCATGAAAAGCCCGACTCGAACTTAGTAATTTGAGCCTTGCTCAATCTATCAAAAATAAAGTCAGAACTCAGAACTGTTCATTGACTGGTTTGCCATTGTGTGCACACACGATAACCGCTCCAGCATAACGCAAATAAACATGAATGGCCCACGTGAACTATGATCTGAACCCTATTATTTTAGTAAGTAATCCGCAAGAAGAATATATAAACTATATTATGTATAAAGGCACGCATTTTTATGAGGAAAGCAAAAAGATGTTGCTTCGAACATAATACTAAGTATTGGTGAACGTGAAGGTACATATACATATGTAGAGACTGACATGCAGAATATATAAAGAAAACAAGGCACAATTCGTTTTGCATTAAGAGTAGAGACCAGCAACGTCAGACAATTTATCTTTAGGATTTGGAGACGGTGGTTTTGTGTCTCCAACTAAGAGGTGTTCGGTCGACCATTTACTAGACAATCCTTTGTGGATGTGTCACGATTGTATAATAGCACCGAACTTCCATGAAAACTTTATTTTATCAAAAGAAATTTCAGGAGAAAAACTTAGGTCACAATTAATAAATAGTCTAGGTAAAACTACACAATCAATCTTGATAAATAAAGGTCTGTAGTCTTTCAAGTACTAAAAGAATTCATGTCTAATATTCAACTACCTGTATATCGGATCACCGCTTTGAAGATTTTCAAGGTATTACGATTTTTATCAATTTGTATTTTGAGGTTTTAATTTGTTATTGATCGAAAGTTCACTTTAATTCTCAACGTTTTTACAAGAATATAATTTTAATTATAATACTTTAAAATGTTTAATTTGAATCATAACATTTTTAAAATGTGTAAAACAAACTTTAAATAGATGAAAATTTTAACATAATTAATTTTTGTCAATCAAATGTCATTTTTAGATAAACAAATTATTATTTATTATTTTTATAATCTAATAATAGATTTCATTGTCAAAATGTGTTATTATTTATTATTTTTGACAATTTAGTAATTAATCTTACCGTTACATATATATCGTACGAGTGCTTGATAGAGAATAAGTTTACCATACTAACCCAACAAGAGAAATCCATTTGAAACATTATTTGTATGTTTATAGAAATCCTCATTGTAATGATTATATAAGTGATCCTCTGACTTGAGATCTCTAAAGTTATCTTGTATAGGAATTGTTATATTTTGAAACTACTTATGACTTATTATAATCATAGGTCATTTCGGCAGTCAATTGATGTAGCATAAGCTATATAGAGGTAGTTGTGTGATTAAGATATGATTCATCAATCTAAAATAATTAAGGAGAACATTATGTTGTTCTCGATTATTATTGATTCAGAAAATCCTTGACCAAAATTAAATGAAATTTTGTAAATAGTTTATAAATGTCATTAATTGAATTGATAGCTAATGGTGAAAAACTACTATTATTCGACTCAAGAAGAGTATACATCAATTTCATGTTCTGTCTTATTGGGACATTGTATGATGAAAGATATGAATTATACAAAAAATCATGCACAAAAAGGTTAGTCAAAATCACTTTGACATTCTTAAATATTTGGGTGGTCATGATGCATTGTTAAAGGCCAATCTTAATCAATAATTATAAATTGTTTAATTGAAAAATTAAAAATAATTTAAAAAGAGTTTTTATTTATGTAATTGTAATTATGAATTAGAATTAGAATTTATAATTGATAATCATTGCTAAATATTTAAGAACCTAATGAATCATATAAATGCCTTTAATTTTGAATATCGTTAGAAGCTAAACACTTGTGTGGTTATGGTGGTGGAAATAGATCGATTTTAGAATTGGTTTGAAGGATATGATAAGAATTTGATTAATCTTCGGAATAAGGTACCAATTACGATTCATGTTTTATTATGATTTATACGTTAATCATGTTATAAAATTAAAGTGATTTTGACTTTTGAGAAATCAAAATACGAAAATTTTCGTAATTATTCTACTATAGTCGGGATTAAATTCTGTCCTGAATTTCCAAGACTAATATCAGAGCTAATTTTTAATCCTATAATTTGATTAAATTTACTTGATTGTTATTAATTTGATTAAACAAAAGGAAATCAGGGCTTAAATTTCATTGATGCAAAAGTTGCATGGATCTTAAATACAAATTTTACATGTTCGTAATATTGATTAAGATTTTATTAATTAGGTTTAATTTTCTTTTAATTGAAATAAACTTAAATGAATACTTCCTTTTGTTTCAAGTTTTCTAGAAATTCTTAGCTCGCCTCTATTCTTGTTTATTTCTGGAAACACAAAACCTCACAGTGGAATCCTTCTCTGCTGTTTGTTGGATTGTTTATGTTATGTGAGTTTTTTGATTTTGTGCATTCTGCAAAACGCATTGCACGCTCTGCTTTTTCTGCGAATATATGCTCTTGGTTTTTATTTTGTGCGATTTCTAGTTGGTATTGTTGCCACAAGTTGGCGTGAAGGCTGGTGATGACACGAGTTCTCCTAATCGGAACTGCCAACGGCTTCATGCGACTGGAGACGGTAGCTTCAACATGGGTTGAAGCACCTGTCATCGCTGGAGAGACATCAAAGAACCAAGGATAGGGCGCTCCAGAAGGAAAATGTGGACAGAGTAGAGAAAAACCACAAGCAGCGGCTAGTGTACGTTAGGGGAGGGCGTCAGGTGAAGGCGTTGCTGCCACGTTGAAAAGAAAGGAGAAGAAAAACAAACTTTCTCATAATGAAGAAGGATATCTTGAAGAAGAAGAGAAAAATAGTGCTTCATTTATTCATTTCGACTTTCTCTGTACAAGTGTAGGGATTTTTATAAAGTGATTCTACTGAATTTGTTACAACGGAACAAAAACAAAATTTGTTACATATTTGACGGTAGCAGAAAATCCTACAGAAAAATCTGTTGTAACCTCCTTTGTCCTTTCTTGCAATATGTTATGCATCATTCTTCTTGAACAGAATCAGTTGGTAATTTTGTTGAGAACAAAACATCATCGTTTAAGTGTTGTTTCAATATGTACAATACGACGTCGTTGCTTTTATTTACCTTTCTCTAATGCTATGTTGCTTTGTTCTCCCGTTTTTTTCATACACGTCATGCACATCTGAACTGTAAATGAAGTCAGAGGCATATGTGATCTTTGAGACCCCCCTTAAGATGGAGAGTATTAGTTCTCGACTCCCATCTTGGATAAAAGAAGATGATGAGTAGACGCAGGCAGAGCTTTGGTAAAAATATCTGCCAATTGATGACGGTTTGAGATGAGAAAAAGATGTATCAAACCCTGCTGTATCTTTTCCTGAACTAGATGGCAATCCATTTCCATATGCTTTGTTCGTTCATGGAAAACTGGGTTTTTAGCTATGTGTATGGTGGAATGATTGTCATAGTAGATTGGAATAGGTTGAGTTGGTGCAACGCCAAAATCTCTAAACAGGTAATGTACCCATTGGACTTCACAAGCCAGTGATGCTAGTGCTCTTTATTCTGCTTCTGTTGAGGAACGTGAGATTGTGGTTTGCTTCTTTGCCCTCCAGTTGATGAGAGAATGTCCCATAAATACACAATAGCCTGTGATAGACTTTCTAGTGTCTATACATGATCCTCAGTCTGAATCTGAAAAACCTTGTAGCTTGATTTCTGTCTTTGTAGGATAAAATAATCCCTGTCCAGGAGTGGCTTTTATACACCTCAGTATTCTATGGGCAGCCTTCATATGATCTTCACTTGGAGAAGCCAAAAACTGTGAAAGTTGTTGGACTGCAAATGTTAAATCAGGGCAAGTAGTGGTTAGATACAACAATCTCCCAATCAAGCATCTATAACTTCTGATATTTGTCAGAGGTTTTCCTGAATTAGAGGACAATTTTAAATTGACAGTCATAGGTGTGTGCAGAGGTTTGCTGCTAAGGAAACCAGCCTCCTTCAGTATCTCTATAGCATATTTTCTTTGATTTAGGTTGTTTCCTTTGTCTGAATGAATGATTTCTAATCCAAGGAAGTATTTTTGCTCACCAAGATCCTTGATCCGAAAGTTGAAAGTCAAGTATTGCTTGATGCAAATTATGTCATTGATATCATCTGAGGCCACTACTATGTCATCCACATAAACTAGTAGAATCACATGGCTTCTTGGGGTCTTGTGAATGAATACAGAAGGAACTGAAGTAGTAGCTGAAAAACCTTGACTTGTGAGTGCCTTTGAAAGCTTTGCAAACCATTGACGACTTGCTTGTTTTAGCCCATACAAAGACTTTTTTAACTTACACACCTTCCCTTTATCTGAACATTCAAAACCTTGAGGAATCTCCATATACACTCCTTCATTCAGATCTCCATGGAAAAAGGCATTATTAATGTCCATTTGTTCCAAATACCAGCATTTAGCAGCTGCAAGAGCCAGTAATGTTCTCAATGCTGTCATTTTTGCAACTGGAGAAAATGTTTCTAGGAAGTCAAGTCCTTCTTGTTGTGTATATCCTTTGGATACCAAATGTGCTTTGCGTCTTTTAATTGAACCATCTGACCTGTACTTTATCCTGTAGACCCACTTGTATCCCATTGTGCTTTTCTCTTTTGGTAAGTTTGTGATTTCACAGGTATTGATTTGTTGTAAGGCAGCAAGCTCATCCTATATAGCTTTTCTCTAACATTCTAACTTAGTGGCTTGGTTATAGGTTTTAGGTTCACAAAGAGTGGTAATGGATTAGCAAAATTGTTGTAGAGCTTAAGTAAGTGGTCATAAGATAAAACAGTGGATGGGGTACAAGGAATACCTAAAGAATAATACCTCCAATCTTGAAAGTCTTGACCAAACTGCCAAACACAATTCTCATAATGGTAGTCATTAAGATAAGCAGGTGGTTTTCTTGCTTTAGTTGACCGTTTGAGGTTTTGTACCGGTATTTCTAATGGCAAGGTGTTTGTGTCATGAGTTTCAAGTTCTAATGAAGAAGTATTCATCTGTGGTGGTGGTGTAAAAAGATCAACATATTCTACAGTACAAGAAGGAAGTATGGGCTGTAGAATTGTTTTTATGTCTCTCAAGGGAAAAGTTGTTTCATCAAAGGTTACATGTCTTAATATGAAGAATTCTTGTTTATGCAAGTCAAAGAGTTTGTATCCTTTTATTCCATGAGGGCATCCAACAAAAATGCATTTTTGTGCTCTAGAATTAAATTTCTTTTTATTCCGTTTAAGTGTGGATGCGAAACAAAAGCAATCAAGAACTCTGAGATGTGAAAGATTGGGAGGCTTTACGGAGAGTTTTTCAAACGGTGTTTTATTTTCAAGGACTAGTGTTGGTATTCTGTTAATGAGATACACAGCATGGCTAATGCACTCTTTCCAGAAGCTGACAGGTAAATGTGCTTGGAATAGCAAGGCTCGAGCTACATTAAGCAGGTGTTGGTGTTTTCTTTCAACAATACCATTTTGTTCAAGAGTTTCAACATAAGAATTTTGATGTATGATGCCATGAACTAAATAGTATTGCTCAACTTGAATTAATGTGCTTGATATGTTCAGATTACTTTGATTGTAGAATCAAATTGGCTCTTAACTAAATTGCAAAAGTGTGGAATGAGGTTTTGAACTTCTTATTTTTGTTTCAGGAAATAGGTCCAAGTAACTCTGGAATAATCATCTACTATGGTGAGAAAATAACGATATCCCAAAAAAGATGGAACTGAATTTGGTCCCTAAACATCCATGTGAATCAATTCAAAGGGTTTTGAAACAGAATTTTTACTCAAAGGAAAAACAAGTTGCTCCTGCTTACATAATGGCAAACATCTCACATTTCAAAGCTTGGAACAGAAATCGAATTTTCATACTCCTTTAGTCTTTTGATTCTAGAAATTGAGGAGTGTCCAAGTCTAAGATGCCAGATATTTGGTGTTGAAATTGAGGTTGCAACAGTAAGGATTGACAGTCTTGGTTTGGTGAGGAAGTAGAGACCATTGTGTTGTTTAGTTTGTCCAATGGTCTTCCAGTCCTAAAGGTCCTGTATAACACAAAGGTTGGATTTTAAAAATAGACAATATAGAGAAGCTGAGTCTAGTTTACTGACTAATATCAAGTTAAAACTGAAGAAAGGAACAAGTAAAATATAATGCAATGTCAAAGTGCTTGACACTTCTACTGTTCCAACGTGTGTGGATAAGAGTTTTTATGAATTTGGTAGGTGAACAAAAATATTTTCAACAAGTTTGTAAACTTTGAAGAATTTTTCTGAGTAAATTATGTGACTTGTAACTCCAGTGTCCAGAATCCAACTGTTAGGTGGCAGATTATTATCTACACATTTTAGTGTTGGATTGAAGGCTGCTATCAATGTATTGACCCAGCTATTACTAGAGGTTGCAGTTTCCTTTGTAGATCCTCCAATTCCTTGCATCAAGTTTACAAGATGTTTGTATTGCTCTTGTGTGATCATAATACCATCTTCTTCTTTCTTCACTTGACAAGACTCTGATCCCTTTTCTACATTCATACTTGCTGCAACATTGATGGCAGTCTTTGGTTTGGACTTATATCTTTGGGGGTAACCATGCTTTTTGAAGCATTTGTCAATTGTATGTTCATGGTTTCCACAATAAGTACAGTATGGCCTCTTCCAATTATTGTTGAAATTATTCTTCTATGAGGTCCCTAAGTTTTGAACTGAATTCACCACACTTCCTTTAACTAGGAATGCATTAGTTTCAATCTGTTCAATAGCATTTGACTGAAGGCTAAATTTTCTTTCCTACTGAACAACTAGAGCAAAAATTTTGTTGATGGGAGGCAAGGGATCCATCACCATTAGGTTAGATATGACAATTGCATAAGTTTCATTAAGCCCTTTTAAGAATCTGATGGCATAATCAGTTTCAAAGATGTTTCTTATTCTGTTTGATAGATTACAGCCACATTTGTCAGCATAAATATAAGTAAAAATTGGCCTCAGATTATTCAATTCATCCCAAACTATCTTAAGGCGAGTGAAGTAATCAGTGACAGTGCTAGTACCTTGTTTTAGGCTATAAATTTCTTCTTATAAGTCAGAAATTCTGAAGCTATCACTTTGTGCAAACCTATCCCTTAAATCCTTTCATACCTCATATACACTATCTATCCATATCACAGATTGTGAAATAGAAGAGCTCACGGAATGCAATATCCAAGAATGAAAAAGACTGTTACATCTTTCCCATACTAGCAGAAGAGGATCTGTAAGTGTTGGCTTTAATATGGAACCATCAATAAAAGGTAGTTTATTCTTTGACTATAGTGCCATCTTCACAGCACGATGCCATGAATGATAATTTGTATCTGTGAGTGGAGGCCTAACAAGGACTAAACTAGGATTTTCTGAAGGATGAATGAAGTAGGGACTAGAGGTTTGTTCATGAAGAGGAACAAGAGATGCTATCGGTAAGGTTGATGGATTTTCAACAACAGCTCCTGTACTACCACTTGCCATTAATATATGTTCAGAAAATCAGAATGGCAAGCTGAAAGTCTTTCTTTGATACCATGAAAAGAAAGGAGAAGAAAAATAAACTTTCTGGGAATGAAAGAAGGATATCTTAAAGAAGAAGAGAAAAATAGAGCTTCAATTATTTATTTCGACTTTCTTTGTATAAGTGTAGGGGTATTTATAAAGTTATGCTACTAAATTTGTTACAATAAAATAAAAAACAAAAATTATTACATATTTGACGGTAGTGGAAAATCCAGCAGAAAAATCTGTTGTAACCTCCTCTGTCCTTTCCTGCAATCTGTTATGCGTCATTCTTCTTGAACAGAATCAGTTGTTAATTCTGTTGAGAACAAAACATTGTCGTTTAAGTGTTGCTTTAACATGCATAATACAACGTCATTGCTTTTATTTACCCTTTCTTTAATGATACGTTGCTTTGTTATCCCGTTTTTTCATGCACGTCATGCATATCTGAACTGCAAATGAAGTTAGAGGCATATGTGAGCTTTGAGACACGTTGACTACTACGCATGGTTTCTGGCGCTTACAGTACAGCTCCCAAACCCATTTTATTATGATTTTTTATGCTTTTAAAGCCTTAATTGCAATTAAATTAATTCAACGAAGATTAAATTTGTTTATACTTCTAATAAAATTGAAAAAGTAATTTTCTAAATGTTTGAAAATTATTTTTAAAGGGTAATTTTATTAGGAATTTAGTTTAGTTTTTCAAGAAAGCAAATTGTTAAATTAAATAAATTATCAAATCAATAATTATAATAAAGTAAATATTTAAAAGAATTATCTTTCATTATTTAATTATGTGAGATAACCAATATAATGAGATTATATTAATTAAGATAAGATCTTAATTCAAAATTAAAGTAATTATTTGTCTTAATATGATTAAGATTAATAATTATATTGATTCCTAATTAATTTTAGAAAAGTAGTTTCTAAAATTAGAATTAATTAGTTTCAATTAGATTGAAATTAATTAATTAGACTCCTTAAAATTAAGAAAAATATTTTCTTAAGTAATTAAGAAAAGAGTTTCTTAATTAAATTTATTTATTTCAATATGATTGAGATAACTTAAATTTGTGGTTTTATTTGTTTAGAGAATTATTATTCAATTTATTTAGAAATTGTTTTTGTTTATGAATAATAATTTTTCTAGATTTATTAGAAAGTGTGTTTTTCATAGTTAAAATTTGAAAAGTGTTTTCATTAATTTATCAAGAAAAAGAGCTTTCTTTAATATTTTTGAAAATAGATTTATAACTTATTAAAGAAAGTTTTTCTAATTAATTAAGACATCAATTTCTAAATAAATAAAACAAATGACTTTCTTAATTAAATTTAAAAATATTTTTTAATTTTGAAAGTAGTTTCCTTTTATTATTAGGAAATAGTTTTCTAATTAAAGAAAATTAATTTCTAATGAGCTTAGAAATAATAATTTCTAATTAGATTAGAAGTTGGATTAGAATGTGTTACTTGTACAATTTTGAAAAAAGAAAATTTCTAAATTACAATAAGTAAAAGGTACAATTTATTGAAAAATTCTCAGCTAAATTTTATTAAAGGAACCAAGATAATTAAAAATAAATTCCAATTAGATTTGAAAATTATTTATCAATTAAATTAAATTTATATTTGGAATAGGAATTTAGTTTATTTAGGAATCAATGAGTTTAATATAATTTAATTTTTCCAAAAAGTTGGAAATATTATTTTAAATTATGAATATCAATAACTTGATTCAGAAAAAGCTTGATATTATACATATAATGTGATTATAAGTGCATAAATTGCATAATTTATTTATATGTTTGATATATATATATATGGATGCATATCAAGTTGTATGTTTTATATGTACGATATTTTACATGCAATTTTATGTTTGATGAGATGAACAAAATTAAGTCTCTCATTAAAATATTAAGTACACGTGGAGAACGTGTTTGTTGCCTTCCATTGTTATAAGAATAAACCAGGGTTTTGTTTATTGTTAGGCTTGTTGAGCAAAGTCAAGGCTAATTTATCCTGTATATGTTTAATCTTATAATAGTTGGTTCTACTTAACTAAATATGTGTGATTTGGATGAGCAAACTTATGATGACATGAATTTAGAGACAGGTTTTTAAATAATATATAAGATATTTTTTGGAAACATTTGTCACCTAACAGATTTAGGAGTCACATTAGATGTGACTGATAAAGTTGTTATCTACCTAATTTAAGTTTAGTTGGTTTGTTGAGAAAATTCAAGATCAACTATATTTAAATGGGATCCTAGCCCATTAGAAATATTAGAGTAATCTTTCTGAATAGTAGTGAGGGCTATTATTTTAAATAAAATAGTGGGAGTAACTAAATACATGATTAAAATCCTAATCTCATTTGGTAGTCATGACATATAATTAATTACTTGTCTTCATTTCTTTTATATTATGTTCTGAGTGAAATTTACCTTGTTTAGTATAGTTGATACCAAGTTAGTGAACCAAATTTCTTGGACAAAGGTTATGTTTGAGAAGAGTTTTCAAAGTTAGATAGAAAATTGTATGTCCGTTATATTATTTTGTTATAATCCCTGTTGAGGATTTGGTGACAAAGTTTTAGAAATATGTCATAATCATATGAATGACAAAATATAATGACATTTTGAGTTGAATAATATCTCATAAACTTTGATGACAACATGTAAGACGTACTTTAACACCATGATAGAAAGTTGCAAGAGGTTGCATAAAGTAGAGCTGAAAGATATAGTAACTTGATGGAATTGTTCCACTTAATTAGCCGACTAAAAACATAATTGTGGGCTACAATTAATGGCTTAGCTATATTATGATAATAATTGTCATAAGAAGAAAAATGATTGCATGAATTTTCTTGCCTATATGAGATATGATAAAGATCATATGTATTTCTAGTTTATGCTTATGAGTATTTGATGCTGAATTTAGATTCAACATTATTATAATGTTCAAATCAAGACAAGAAATAAATTGTTAAGTAAAAGTAGTCAATCCAATTTTATATAAATAGTTTGTATATGTTAGATCAAATGAGACTTATGCTTAATATAAATCGAAAGAATACAAAGTTGGATAACCGAGACTATCTTTTTATGCCATATTGGTTAAATCAACATAACGAGAATCATAAAGTTACATACAAGGATATGTATATCCTTTTAATTATGAATTGTATGAAACTTGTGAAACTTGTCAAGTTGAAGAATAACTAAATCAACCTTTGGTAAAAGAATGATGATGGTATTGAATTGTTATATACATGTGATGTATTATATAGAATAACAGTTCATAAAAGGATGATATTTATATTTTATTATATTACTAATGACTTTATGTGATTAGTTATATATATTAACTGAAATAATGATTTAAAATTTTAGAATGTTCAAATTATTTAAATCTAAGTAGAAATTAAGCATTGAGAATGATGCAGTATTTTGATGAGATCGTTATAGTGAGTTTTAAATTTCCAGTTATCTATAAGGAAAATAATTATCCAGTGAATACCTTCATAATAAAATTCTATAAAAGTATGGATTTATGTAAGGAGGAAAATACAATATGAGATATTGTATGATGTAATATTATTTCTTTTATAACCACGCCTAGTATAATGAATTACCTTCAATAATTCCAATTGAATCAATTAGCAAGATTTCATACTAGATATGAAATTCTAAGTCTTTAAAAGAGTCAAAGTTAATGATTCAAAAATGTGATGCTTGGTTGAAGCATACATTATCCATTAAATTTAGATCTAAATTAGGTAACAAAAGGTTATCAGATATAAAAAAGGTTAGATATAGTCTTATAGACCTATTGACCAAATTGTTTGTTTCAATGTATACTTGAAAGAGAATGGTTCTCAATATAAGTAGTGGAGTATGATGAAATTTGAAAGGTTCAAATCTCATAACAATACATCCAATTGGAACTAAGGCCTTTGTTGATACATTTGATGCATAGTTGAAAGGTTATGATACATGGAAAGATTTACTTTCTTTACGAATTCAAATAGTTTGTTTTTAAGATGATTATGAGTTTATCATGTCTACAAGAAGGTTAGTGGGAGTATAATTGTCCTCTTCAATGGGAGTATGTGGAGACATATTGTGCATAAAGAACAACATTTCTAATTTTCAATTGTTAAAAACATAATTGTCTAATAATAACTCTTGTTGGATATGAAAAAGGTGACAACTTAATTCTAAGAATTAGATCTATAGACTGGAATTTGATTACCTATTCTAAGTTTAAGTATGTAGATAATGAACTAAAGATGTTTAGTATTTGATACAATGGATACTTATGAAGTATTAAAGATATCTATGATTCTATATTTAAGTTAATTTTTGAGTATAAGATGATAAGGATATTACTTTAGAAGTAAATCCTAATTAAGGTTTATT